>JAWDGP010002702.1:0-13209 GCA_033675545.1 Elysia crispata | reverse complement strand
GACGAAGTGAATTTGCGAGCGCATAGCAAAGAGAAGCGAATTGCTGCATTTCAGATTGTTTGACTTAGTCTGCTTAGACTCCCAGAATTTAATGGTAGAGGGGGAAAATCTGGCTCGTAATGGCTTTCTTGAAATGAAATATGTTGGGTTGTTTCTTTTTTTTTTTTGGTTTTTTTTTTTTTGCTTTTTTGGTTCGTTTGCTGTTTTTTTTATTGTTGTTTTATTGTTGTTGTTTTGCTGTTGTTTTTATTGGTTTTTGTTTTCTTGTCTTTTTTTTATTTTGGGTCGTTGTTTTTTTTTGGTGTTTTTTTTTATTTATTTTTTTTGTTTTTTTTTTGCTGTCTATCTTCCACAAAAGATTTCAAGATTTTTTCATAAATAATGAGACCCTAAAGATTTCAAAAGGTTTTGAAACTGTCAAATGAATTTCCTTTCACTTCATAAAAGTATTTTATATTGCATAATGAAACGTTAAGATTTTCCTTTATGTCTCTAAAGAAAAAAATCGCTTTAGAATGTTTTATAAGACAAAGTTCTGTTTTTCCTTCCTGTTTGTTTACATTCTTCGATCTATATTCCTCTCTAGGTTTAACGAGGCCTTGGGATTGTATATCTTTTGAATTTCTTTGTTCGCAATATGACAAAATGTAAAAATTCATAATGTTAAACTGCTTTAAAATTTAGTGTTTTTTAATATCCCTAGATCCTTCAGTATTTTCTCGTGGCTGTGAGCAACATGAATCGTTTTGATGGCTTTGTTTTCTGTATGAGCTCTCAAAGAATGACAATTTCCGCTTTTAAGTTGTTTTTTTAACTCCTTTCCTGCTGTTTCGAAACCCACTTAGTTTTATGAAATTCTTTCCATGGTGTTTTAATCCAGAAAGCTGTAACGGTAAATCAAAATTTAAACAAAGTTTTAAGCTTTCAGAAAGCTAGTCGACATTTTCGATACTTGGCCAACTGCGAAGATATTATATCCATGAAATTGTTACAATTTCAGATATCTCGAAATATTTTATTTTTCCATATCTATGTTTTCCTTTTGGCGTTCAAAAGAACTCTCAAGTCACAATAAAATGCAAGACAGGAATATGAAATACTAAAGAATGCACACAAGTGGAAGATAAATCAATTGGAAACTCTTTCCTTTAAAGGACAGATTTCTTTCATCCTTTTCAAGCTGGCTTTTGATGAAATATAAGATTGTAAGTTGATGCATTATTTAGGAGCAAATCTAATCGAAAGAATGTCTTTTCATCTCTTAATCAGCGACTTCCTCTTGTTATGTTAAATAATGTGGAGAAAGACTACGCATACTTCTTTATTTTTTTAATTGCTTCGAACGATCTGTCCGCCTACTTCTAAGGTCTCCTCGACTTTCACTGCCTCTCGCCGCCCACTGTCGGTAATAATGTTTCTGTTTTCTCTGCAGAGGTCGTTGAGACGCCATTACGTGCACGTCACTTCCTGTGTGTGTTAACAAGCCCACCAATGAGAGTACAGCCCGCGCTCGGTGTGTGTCTGCTGCTGGCCAAGTCGTGCTGAGCGTCGAGCTCGACTTGTTAGATTTATTAACAAAGATCAGTGCTCGTTCTGTTTGTCACGCGTTGTTTCCCTAAGTACGGTCAACCTTAGCGCCATGTTGTGAGGGCTGCCGCTACTGACGCACACGTGATGGAATAAGTGGGCAGAAATGTTCGAGCTTATAAAAGTTTGAATGTGATTTCAGCATCATACGGCTCTGTGATTTCCCCAGCACTATAATCAGGCCCACTCATACACGTTTTGCCACGGAATACATAAGGCATATCTTTCTTCCATTACTTTGAACTCTATGAATCATTAATCTTCTAGAAGATCTACGAAGATTACTTTTTTAATTATTATTATTATATTTCAATCCCGTGCGGTGTTTCAACTTTTCTTATGTTTCTGGAAAAAACAACAGACTCAAACGGAGAGAATTGAATGTAGAACTATGATATAGAAGGTTGCCTGCTTCACAAAAATTGCGAGTTTTCGTAGCAAGAAAAAAGATTTCTTTACATTTTGTTTAATAATATCTCTAATCACAGAAGAGTCAAAGAGTGTTTACTTTTGTCTTCATCGATTCCTCAAAGAGGCTGTTTATGTGGGACTTACCTGACGATGGATGCAGACAGCAAATCACACTGATTTCTTGATTCACTTGGCTGATATTTTTCGTTGACTATTAGAAATTTAAGATACTCTCAATTATAGAGATGTGTCGAATAAAGACTTTACTGCTTTAACAAGATTTCCTAAATGAAACTTTATCTTATGTAGGTATGATAGATTTAAACGAGCGTAGTAATATAGTAATATCATATGACAATTAAGTTTAGTGTTTAAAACTTCTTTCTAAAGCAAGAACAGAAACAGGGCTAAATCCTAGCAGTTTCCTCTCCACGCGAGACCAAAGATTAAGTTTAGTGTTTAAAACTTCTATCTAAAGCAAGAATAGAAACAGAGGTAAATCCTAACAGTTTCCTCTCCACGTGAGACCAAAGAACATGGCGTCCTTGTACCTCACGGACATTTACCGGAACGTCACGAACTACACGGTCGGTTTCGGCACGGAAATCCTGACGGCAGCTGTCACGACCAGTGTGACCAGTCCCGGAGTGTCGGGTCACGGATACTCCTCAACCTTCACATCACGTGACGCCGACCACACAGCCACGGGGTCGGTGGCGGTCGCGGAGAACGTGACGGTCGCATCGTCTGTGCCGGCCTCCCTGCAGACGACCCGTTTGGTCGTGAAGAGTTTCCTCACGCCAATAGTCGTCACTATCGGCCTGTTCGGAAATCTCCTGAACATCCTGGTCCTCTTCCAGGTAAATACTCGGCATATTTTTTGTTGTTCCGTTGCTTAGTAGGTCATCTGGTTTTAACCTAGTCAGTTTATTCCTTTCTTTATTTTTTTTATATGACATCATATATTTTCTTTCGATCGCTTTTTTATTTTTATCAATACTTTCTAGACATTGTTATATATGTATCTCATTTTATGCGTCTCTAGACTACAATCGGGCATTATCAATTACTTCAGACTCAAAACACTCAGGGGAAACCGAAGTCTCTCATTGTAAGTTAGGTTGTTCAGATAAAAACATTCTTCTATTTCATTTGTATTTTTCCATTTTCTAGTGTATTTATCTTGTAGACAAACTGACCTTAAACTGTTAGTCACCAAGACAAACACAAATTGCAAACAACTGTATGAAGCGTTTGCGCTACTATTCTCACATTGAAAAGCTTTTGTGATCTCCTCAAACTCTGACTAAACACGGGCTTGCTGTGGAAGATTCATGGCCTTAACATGATGTATTTTTCCGTCCTTTACTGTGAAATAAAATGTAATAATGTTTCATATCATGACACGCGAACTTGTGCGTCACGTGAACAGATCGCTCCAGTACGATGTGCGTGTGGCTTTGAAAACTCGGACTTTAAAAATTGTTTGAGCTGTAGATGGGCAACTAAACCCCTGTGAAAACGTCTCAAAATGTTGTAGATGAACTACTGTCAATTTCCCCGGGTTTTAAGAGTGTCTGTCATTTCACACATTAGATCCTGAAGTCTTCAGGGAAATAACGATAATCGCCGAAATAATTTCAGAAACTCTTTATAAGCGTTTTTTGTTGTTTTTTTTCCAACTCGCACAGTTGGTGAGAAAGTTGCTTTGACTAAAAGCCGCTAATCTTTTTTTTTTCTTTTTCTTTCTTTCTTTTCCCTGAAGAATTGTCTGTTTAATAGGTTTCGTCGCTTTAGAATATTCCCGGGGGGCCATTTCCGGCTGGAAAAAATTATTACACACTTTGAAAACCTTATTTACGCTGGAATCTTTCAATTACCAGAGAAAAAGTAATTAATAGTTCAGGAAAAAAAATATTATTCTGAATGACTGTGTTACTATTCATTAGTGGTGTGTAAGTCTTTTGAAAAGCTTCAGTCGCTTTTGCATCTTTGGTGTTTGCGCAGAGGGCCTATCTTTTTAGTGATGGAGTCTATTGGTTTACACCATGTTTACACTCAGTATGTGCGGCGAGCCTTTGCTTCGGGGAAAGGGAAATAATTAGCCGAGAAACAAATAGATCTATACCCCATAAATCAGACGAGAAGAAATTGAATTGTTGACCCATAGGAACTTGCGGCAAGTGCATCTGTTGATGAAAAAAATGTCGGCTGAAAAGGTTTTTTGTGAGCGCACATTATTTTCCAAGCCATGAGATGTTATGTATGCATAATGCATGAGATGATAGAAGCAGATATAGAGTGCTATCTGGTCATACCACTTAATTCTTTTCCAAACTCCTAGATTCCCTGCATCTTTTTATTTCTCGACAAGGCAAAGGCGATACGGGTCTGTGCAGGCTGGATATATTAAACGAAATCGCAACAGGATGGAAATTCAAGAAAATCTGGCCCATCAGAAAATGCAAACAAGCTGTCAAAAAGATTTGCTACAAATTGAAAGGAGCTTCAAACCACAGGAACAGAGGAGCAAATGAATCACAGCGAGAGAGAACGGTTTAGATTATATAGAACCTCCCAAGGGGGAAAAAAAATCCGCGTTTGAGAGAAAATTGACAGAGGAGGGTCATGTGGAATGTGTTAAAATGGAAAAAAAAATCAAGTTTTCAGGAACAAATTAGCTAAAGAAGATTTATAGAAAATTGTGTTTGATAGAAAGCGCCTGATTGGTTTAGTTTGTCGAGATCAGCAATGGGTGAAGATCTCCATTTGATGGGGCCTCGGGGACATCAAATTATATGTAAATTTTTTATACCATGGTCCGTTTCTTTCTGTCTATCTTTCTACTGCTCTGTCTCTCTCACACACTTTCTCTCTCTCTCTCTCTCTCTCTCTCTCTCTCTCTCTCTCTCTCTCTCTCTCTCTCTCTCTCTCTCTCTCTCTCTCTTTCTCTCTCTCTATCTCACTCTCTCTCTCTTCCTCGCTCTTCCTCCCTCTCCTCTCTCTCTCACTCTCTCTCTCTTCCTCGCTCTCCTTCCCTCTCTCTCTCTCTCTCCCTCTCTCTCTCCCTTTCTCTCTCTTCTTCTCCTCTCACCCCTCCGCCCCCTTCATTCCCTTTTTTCCCCTCTGTCTCTATTCTCCCTAACTCGAATTCCCCAAATTCCCATTGCTAAATCTTGCACTGTGTATCCTCACATCATTCTGCCTGTGACAACTCGGACGCCATATATTGTCCCCATCTTATCAGCGGGTTTTCCCGGGGAATTACACGCTCCAGCCCAGTTTAATGGAAAGCGAAGCTGCGAAAGATGACTGCCCAGGGGATGTGACACAGCAGTAACTGCGACATGCGCAGTGCTACAGGGTTTCTTTTTGACTGTGGCAGAGGTCAATGACCTTAACCGAATAATTTCGGCCTGGGTGTCAATATTGACCACGACCGACATTGGCAGGTGGAAAACACGGGTTGAATAATTAATGCTGTTTATTGGCATTGTTATATAACTGGTAATCTCCCTTTTGCGTTTTTCTTCTTTTTTACACTTTTTTTTTATATTTGTTTGCAATTTTGCAATTTGGTTGTTGTTGTTGTTGTTGTTCTTAGTTTTGTTTTGTTTCCGGTTTTTCATGTTTTGTCTTGTTTTTGTTTTGTTTTGTAAATATTTTATTTTTGTTTGTTTTTCTTTATTTGTTTTTTTGTTCTTTTTTTTTTGTTTTGTTTTGTTTTTTTGTGGTTTTTTTTTTTTTTTTTCGTTTGTGCGATTTTGTTTCAAATATACTTCAGGTTGCGTGAACATTTAATTAATACTGTCGGAATTTAGTTTTCGTGAATATCGCCAGTGTGATTGTTTTGGTATCCCTATAGACCGAGAGTAAAATGTGGCCATTTGCATGTTTTAGGGCAGAACGCTTCATTTCCAATAGCATCTTTACAGTCAACCTGTTATATGGTTGAGGGTCAAAGTTTTGGTATCCCTATTTTTTACAGTTTGAACGTCAGTGTCAGATCAATTCCAAGACATGAAGAGCCCATCACTTGTATTTTATTTTCTTCAATATTTTTCTAATCAAAGCGGTAAATGAATTTTTTTTAAAAGTTATCAATATGAATTTAAGATTATTTTGAAGTGTGAGGAAACTAACAATTTCTAATCGCTCTTTCGATAACTGTGACATTCTCAAAGTTTTGACCAAGCACTCAGAACATTGCAACACACGAATTCTTTGCCCCTGTATTTTAGAGAAGCTGTGAAAATGTAATTTATTGATAACTTAGAGTTGCAACGTTAAACAAGGATTCACAGATTTTTATCTCCATGAAAATTAGACATCTTTGATGCTGCTTACCAGCGCATGGTGATATTCGGTTACACCTTAACAAGACTTGTTTTAAATCATGAAAAAATATCCAGATTATTAATCTATTTATAAAGGAAAATATAAAAAAAGTACAATGAAACTGGATACTTTAAAAAAAAACTTTAAAATATTAGGTGATATAAGAAAACAAAAATCTTCGGACATATAGAAATCTAAATCTTTATCTATTATAGATTTTTCTAAGTTAGATAAGTCTAAATTTTAGTTTGACCTGCTCCGTTTTATCAAACAATGACTACTTCACGTTGTAGAGACAGATGCTATAGATACACGAGCGGTCACTATCTTACGATCTTGCTTCCATGGCGACCACTTAGTTCTCTATGAGTGCTGTACATTTTTTCCAACAAATACTTAAGAAATGATCTATGAATTTCAATCATGTTCAAATCATGTTTAAATCTTCTTCAACATTACGATAATATTCGATCTCTTTTTTGTAATAAGACAAATACTTTTTTCTTAATTTTCACCCCTGCTGCATTGTGAAATTCATAGAACTATTATCCACTCTCTCCTTAACAAACTTAATACAAACGATCAGCTTCAATTGTCTTTGGAGAGAATGCTTGTCTCTGGATGTTCTAGGCTGAAATAGAATAAACGATAAAGTTCGAATTGTTACTCGTTTGGAGATCCGAATTTCATTTAGAACTTGATAGCCAGACTGTGTTTTCCAATTTAGAACAGTGAGGAGAACATCATCAGATAAAATGTATTCCATCACTCTCCCAGAAAGATTAAATTGGGAAAAAAAAAAACATCAGCACAGAAAGTTTCCAATTCAGGGTGTGCTGACATAGTTATTTTTGCTGGAGTTTATTGTTTAGACATGACGCAAACAAATCTGTAGATAGCACTTCGACCTCCTTACGAACAAACAATTTATCAACCGTTGCTTGAGGCTAAATAAATCCCATTCCAAGTTATTTATTTTCCTTCTAAGCTCATCTGCAGAAGCTTTGTTTAATATGAGCTGCTGTACAGACTCTCTCAGAGGCAATTGGGTTACAATGGAGGGATGGCCCTCCCTCATGTTACCTGCGTACGAAATGACTGTTGTGTTAACAATATTCACACGTTAATGACAAATTTCTTCCATTGCTCACAAGGCTTTTAAGTCTGATCATCACAGCTAAAAGCTCTAGAACATTAATAACATGCATATTCAGTTCCTCATAGACTAGAAGCCCTACCTCCACGGATCTCCTGTGTACGCCCCCACGCTGTGGCTGAAGATTCAACTTAGTATGGTTTCGAATAACTGATTGTAAAAAAAAACGTTTTACTGTGTAGATTATTTTCTATCAAACACGGTAAAGCTGAACAAAATTTTTACCTTAAAATCGCGTCTTTTTTCCGTTTTTGAACCCTCCCAAGATTTCCTGAAATGTTTGTAAGGTCAAGCCAGTATCCTGTGTTAGTATTGTTTTGCAGGTAGTATTTTCCACCAGTCGTCCAGACAGGCGGACGACATCGCAAGGACTGTACATAGAGCACTCTGCCTAGTGATAATCAGGGGATAAATAGCAGCAAAAATGTTACACAACCTTTAATTTAGTGCGGATTTCAACCACCAACACAGCTTTCGCCTCGACCAAGAGTTATATAGTATGCGACACGGTATGATGGAATGATCGGGAAAAGGGAGCCAAGAAAATATTTCATTAGAAAAAGAATCAATTTTAAATCTGACCACTTATCAAAATAAAATAAACGTCTCGCCTTAAGCCTCCTATCTAGATGATTCTTGTGATGGAAGGAGCCGGAGGGGGGTGGGGGGAAGAGATTTGAGCAATCATCAGATTTCTGTGGAAATTGTCTTTTTACCACGTTAACTGCTTTTAATGGTCAATTTATCGGTTCTGCTGTCCACGCCCCTAGTCCATGTTTTAACAACCTCTTTTACTTAGAATGATTCTTACTTTATCATCTCCTTCGTTTAAATTCTAAACACAAAGAAAAAAATATTTGATTTTCTTTTCAAGCAACGTGGACTTTTGGCCATCCGTTGTGTAATCTTACTAAGAAAGAAAAAAAATGATGAGTATTTTATGAAATTTGAGAAACTCCAACTTAAATTTATCTCCGGAAAATTAAGATATAAAACTTACATCTTTAGAGAAAAACACACAAACTTATAGGCTAAGTCTGGGAATACTCTATTAAGAATAGTTTTTAATGTTGAAAGTGGACACAACTTGCCTGATATGGTTGTGATAATTTAGTTTGACCCGCTCACTTACCCGCTATTTGCTCTGAGCACAACGATAGAGTTGTTCACTGGCGCTCCTTGGTAACAGCCGAAGATCTAGAAAGCCATCAGTCGAAAATCAATTTTACGTTAACTAAGAAACTTCAGTAATAGGCCCGAGACAAGAATTCTTACAAATTTTCTTTTCAGATTTATTTCATTTGTTGGATACTTAACGTGCGAGGGATATCAGTTTTAGAAGAACAAAAGGCTTTTTTTTTAAAAATAATGTCACATAAATGCATGCTTAAGTTTTTTTTTTTTTTATGGCTGAAATGAAAGAAAATATCTTCCCTAAAAAATTAAAAACACGATTATAGTATTTATTCCGCTTTCTGGGTTTCATATGGGTAGGTGGAGATAAATTTAAAGTTACAAGAGCTGATTAGCTATCTATAAACTATTTATAAAATACATGAATAAATAACTCTTTTTCTCTTCTCCCTCACTGTTTGACACTTTGCATTCTTCTCTGTCTTTAGTCTATCTGCTTGTCTTTCTCTGTCTCTCTGTTTTTCAGTCTGTCTGTCACTCCCTCTCTCTCTCTCTCTCTCTCTCTCTCTCTCTCTCTCTCTCTCTCTCTCTCTCTCTCTCTCTCTCTCTCTCTCTCTCACTCTCTTGCTCTCTCTCTACATATATATGTGTGTTTACATATATATATATGTATACATATAAATATTTTTTTCCTTCTCTTACTCTACACACTAACTTACTTGTGCTCGACCGAGCTATATATCTATCAAATGATCCATCTTTCTTTAAAACTGCATTTATTCCATCTCTCTCCTAATAGTCAGTCAATTCTATATTCTTTACCCTATTCTTTATCCAGCCCTTGCTACCCAGACTTTCCGTTACATCCGCTTAACCAACCATATCACAAGTCCATCTCTTCCCATGCAGGCGTACTGTATTCATCAAGATCAAGTTGGATAATCCTATTTCACGCTGGCCTATTAACATCGCAATGTGCCTTTGCCGAGCGATTAACCACAGAATTTCATACGTTGGAGAGAACACCTAATTTGGCAATAATAGTGATTTAGAAGGCGATGACCTTTAGGTTCCCATCAAATCTTCAATACCAACCGATGCTTGATTTACTTCTTGGCATCAATGATCGAGGGAACGCATGACGTTATTGGTTCTTATTTGTTTTCGGAGCTATTTTTATCTGGAGAGAGCAACCATGGCGAACCAACCTTCGCAGGTGTAGTATTAACTTAAAACTGTTGACGTTTGTATCAATACTTTTGCCAGCAGCACCACCGCTATGATATTAATACGACTACCACTATCACCACAAATACTACTAGTAGGAAGAAATATAAGAGCTAGAGTTTTAGGCAGTGCTCAGCAGTGATTAGGAAAAGGCTTGAAGTGAAAATGACCGAAAATTGCCTGCCATGGTGGGATTAGAACCATAGATTTATGATATTTAAGATACTTCTGCATCCATCGCCTTTCATACTCAAAGAGAAAACAACATAACGCCACCACGCTCCCGAAAAGAAAGTATTTTCAAGCCTCCCTGAGTGACTTGCAATCTTGATTGGGAAGATCCAAAACAATCCAAAGACAACCATTGAATCTGGAAGCACCAACACTTGCCATTGGACGCACAAGCATCTAGGACGAACGATAACAATATGTATGCCTCAAATCTATTGCAATCTCAAATTTAGATCTAGAGGAGGCAAACCTCTGGGTTAACTATAAGGAAGAATTATAAGAGCTAGAGTTTAAGGCAGTGCTCAGCAGAGGTTAGGATAAGGCCTTAAGTGAAAATGACCGAAAAATGTCTGCCATGGTGAGATTAGAACCATCGATTTATAGATGCTTCGGCATCCATTGCTTTGCCACTCGACCCTCACTGGTTTCATTCTGCTTTGCTCAAGTCAACCGACCATCACGAGGCGCTACCTTCCACTCGGAGACGGCATTGTTTAGAGCTGCCAGTCAAAAGACAGATCGGCCATACTTCTTTTTAGCAAATCCATTTTTTTTTACTTTTCTCATAAGTATATTATGATCATTTTCTGCTCTTTTTATGCTATTACGTTACGTTCCTTAATTTTTCATTTATCACTTAATCTTTTTTATGCCATTCACTGTAATCGTATCATGTCTACCTTCTCCTTTGATTTCGAATTTACTTCTCTTGCTTATCATGTTTGAATCATTGAGCTTAACCTATCTAACTTATCGACTTATCTTATCTTGTTTTTCTTCCCCCAGCCCAGCATGCGTACCTCGACGAACGTGTACCTGCTGGTACTGTCTCTGGCAGACAGCGTGTACCTGTTGATGAACATCCCACTGTCCCAGCTCTCCTGTAGCAAGCCGGGGCTGTCACTGGCTGTGTACAAGTTCAATCCTTACGGCAGGGCCATCAGCAACTTCTCTGGAAATGTTGCAGTCTGGGTGAGACTACATCGCAGCTTAGATGTCTTAGAAAAGAAAATCGTTTCATTTTAGTTTCAAATACGACAACTACTTATGCCATCATTAGCATGACTACCGCAACTACCAA
Organism: Elysia crispata; assembly: GCA_033675545.1. Taxonomy (NCBI): domain Eukaryota; kingdom Metazoa; phylum Mollusca; class Gastropoda; family Plakobranchidae; genus Elysia; species Elysia crispata. Next base: position 2,044 of record JAWDGP010002702.1, on the reverse strand, counting down.
AAGCTCTTGCTGTCTTGGTGTACCTAGAGCTACTGCTATTTCTACTATGACTAAATCTTCTACTACCACTAGGCTCGCTATATTTAGAATGACTCTAAAGCACAATCGCACAGAAATACAAAGTCAGACAGAGGTAAAGAGAGAAAGAGAAAAAAAATATTTAAGATATGTAGAGATCATTATGAAAAGTATTTTACAAACATGTTGAAATATTGTATTTTAATCTGGTCAGTTATCGAATCAAACAATTATATCCAAGCTTACAGCTCATTCTGTACTTTGATTTGATTTGCTTTGAATGTGAAAAGCCCAACTTCCAAACTTGACTCTGTTTCTCCTGCAGGTGACAGTCGTGTTTACCGTGGAGCGATATCTGGCCGTGTGTCACCCGATCCACGGCAAAGTCTGGTGCACAGTGCACAGGGCGAAACTGGCCTCTCTGGCCGCCACGCTCCTTGTCTTCATCAACACGCTGCCCACTCTGTTTGAGCTGGAGGTGGTAGTGGAGGCAGCCACAGCCGCTACAACCACTGATAATGCTGCTGCTTTGAACGCTACGCACAGCTACAGCCCCGCCACTGAGGTAAGCGGTGGTGGTAGTTCTAGTGTCACCGCGATGCTCAGGAATTCTGGTTCCGGTTATGCGACCACAACGAGCAGGTTAGGGGCGTGGAGCGACGGGTATATGGCCAGTGTGGATGTTGATGCCTCGGAGGAGACCTTCTCCGAGATACTGACGGCGGTGTTCACTACACCGTCCATGGCGGTTAATCCCTCAGAAAGTGGTGTGATGGGGGAGGGTGAAGGCGGGGAAGCTCCTAGAAAGATTCAGGCAGGAGAAACAGAGGATGATGGTATCAACGTGGTTCTGCATACAGCCATGCAAAGCACGGGGATTCCCCGGTGTGTAGAGACTAGTCTGGCCAGACGACCGAGCTACATGATTGGCTACTCCTGGTGGTACGTCACCGTGTTTGCCTTCATCCCTCTCATCTTCCTAGCCATTTTCAACACGGTGCTCATCCGGGCACTGATCGTGGCAGGAAGGAAGCGTCAACAGCTGGCCCTGATCTCCACAAGCTCGGGTCCGCCCAGCGGTGCTGGAGGGAAGTCCACGTCAAGGTTCTCCACGTTCCTGCGGCCTGAGGCGAAACTCTCCAAGAAGGAGCAGAAGCTTGCCCGGCAGGAGATGAAGAAGCTGACCAGCTCGTGCCGGGACGCCAACAGCAGCATGGTGTTCGACGGTCTCTCCACCAGTCAGAACAGCCACGGCAGCTTCCACGACGCCAGCAGCCACACCTCCGTGTCCGTGGCCTTGACCCACAAGCGCCAGACGCGGCGAATCTCCCGCGAGCAGAATAAGGTCACGTTGTTGCTGGTTACCATAGTGATGATATTCTTCGTGTGTCAGCTGCCGTGGACCGCCATCTATCTGTACAAGAACCTCGGCCCCAAGCCGTCCCCGTCAGGCATCATCTGGCTGAAGATTGCCGGGAACGTGTGTAACCTTCTCGCCCTGGTGAATGCCTCCGTCAACTTCTACCTCTACTCGTGTTTCAGCAAGCGCTTCAGGCGGACTCTGGCCAAGCTGGTCTTCTGCTGGCGCCGGAAGCGGAACATGTCACCGACGACTGTTTGAGACGCGCACGGCGCGTATTTCGACCTTTGCCCTTCTATGTGAACACTTGACTGCCTTACATAATAGTTCAAACCTAACATTGACAGTTTATAATATCATTTTTTTTTTTAATCTGACATTGCTGTTGCTGATGAAAAATATTTTCTAAATGGTTTGTTCGTAAAATAAGAAAAGTTAGAGTATGATTCTATTTCTTAATACTTGAATTGGACAATTTTAGAGGACTAACATTCACACAAAGGTAGAGATCTCTGAGGATTTACCGTATAACAGAACTGCACGTTGAACTAATATTTTCCATCCACGTAATTTCCTGGGTATTTTTTAACTCTGTAATGTCTCCTTTTCTCCTGCTCTTCTCCTTAGTCCCCACCTTAATTTTACAGTTATCACCACAATCACCAC
>JAWDGP010002701.1:22500-33550 GCA_033675545.1 Elysia crispata | reverse complement strand
CACAGTGTTTTCAGTGTTTTCATGGTGAAGTCTTTTTACCTATCTACTCACAGTGTTTTCCATGGTAAGAGCTGTTTTCGATTCTACTCAGAGTGTTTTCATTATAACTGTTTTAGCTATCTATACACAGTGTTTTCGTATTAAGTGATTTAGCTATTTAATCAGAGTGCTCTCGTGGCCAGTGTTTTATCTATGTACTCACAGTGTTTTCATGGTAAGTGTTTTACCTATCTACTCACAGTGTTTTCATGGTAAGTGTTTTACCTATCTACTCACAGTGTTTTCATGGTAAGTGTTTTACCTATCTACTCACAGTGTTTTCATGGTAAGTGTTTTACCTATCTACTCACAGTGTTTTCATGGTAAGTGTTTTACCTATCTACTTACAGTGTTTTCATGGTAAGTGTTTTACCTATCTACTCACAGTGTTTTCATGGTAAGTGTTTTACCTATCTACTCACAGTGTTTTCATGGTAAGTGTTTTACCTATCTACTCACAGTGTTTTCATGGTAAGTGTTTTACCTATCTACTCACAGTGTTTTCATGGTAAGTGTTTTACCTATCTACTCACAGTGTTTTCATGGTAAGTGTTTTACCTATCTACTCACAGTGTTTTCATGGTAAGTGTTTTACCTATCTACTCACAGTGTTTTCATGGTAAGTGTTTTACCTATCTACTCACAGTGTTTTCATGGTAAGTGTTTTACCTATCTACTTACAGTGTTTTCATGGTAAGTGTTTTACCTATCTACTCACAGTGTTTTGATGGTAAGTGTTTTACCTATCTACTCACAGTGTTTTCATGGTAAGTGTTTTACCTATCTACTCACAGTGTTTTCATGGTAAGTGTTTTACCTATCTACTCACAGTGTTTTCATGGTAAGTGTTTTACCTATCTACTCACAGTGTTTTCATGGTAAGTGTTTTACCTATCTACTCACAGTGTTTTCATGGTAAGTGTTTTACCTATCTACTCACAGTGTTTTCATGGTAAGTGTTTTACCTATCTACTCACAGTGTTTTCATGGTAAGTGTTTTACCTATCTACTCACAGTGTTTTCGTGGCTGGGTTTATCCCAGCGGGCACCTCCGTCAGGTTACACCAGAAGCAGGACACTGTCAGGTCATGGCACATGCATTGCCCGTAACAAGAATGAGAGTCTGCGTTATGCCCTTCAAAATCGAAGGCTCCAAAATCGAAGACGATGTCATTTGTGTCCAAGTGACCGCCCATATGGTGTGGGATATCCGAGGAGAAAGGATGATTCAAGCCTCCTCCATGACTCAACTGCATTCCAAGATCTTGTTCGTGAGGAATATTTAGAGGGTGAGTGTTGACACCTGCCATTCCGTGGGGATGAAACTCGTCCATTGGCCACAGGGCGTGGCCTGTATCATGAGGAGCGTGGCCTAAATCATGATGGGCGTGTCCGAAGGTAGCAGTGACATCTTTTGGAACGATGCCGTTGAGAACGTCTTCGTGAATGCGGGCGAATTCCGCACCGAGAGGATGTACCGTATCATCCACAGCGACTTCTGCGGAACCAGTGGAGCCCACCTGGCCGTCATCTCCAAAGCCGCTAGCGATGTCGGTGAAAGCCTCGTCGTCATTCTCAGCGGAACTTGCTGCACCAAGGTTAAGGTTGCCAGATTTAGGGACCGTGACTGCATCCTTAAATTGAGTTCTTTGGCCAGAGGAACCATCTGTCATGACCTTTGCTGGAGGCAGCTCCCCATAACGGTTTCTTTTGCCGCTGTGATTTTTACGAGTCTGCTTATCCTCTTTCTTTTTCTCCTCTCGAAATTTTCTAACTTTATCACCATTGATGTTCTTCCTATCACCAAAAGTCTTAACACGGGGGATATTTGTAGATAAAACTGGAGCAACATTTCGGCCAGTCCTGTCACGACCATTTCCGCGGACGCCAGAGCTCGTGTTCCTTGCCTCCTCCGTATTTACAAGAGATTCGGACGATTGCTCTAGAGTATTTGGACTTCTCTCCCCCCAGGAGGCTGCTGACCCCACGCCATAATTTCCGGGCTGGCCCATCGATTCATCAGATGCGGACACACCAACCTGTCTCCGGCCACTATTTACACTCCACGGAGCCGTGGTCAGACCGATGACCAGGATGGTCAATATGGCCACAGCTTTGAGAAATTGCATCGTCAGAGGAAAAGTCTGTATCACAGTCAAATAAGATCTTCAAAACTTCTGAAATCAATCTATGCGAGGGTCCTGCTCAGGAACAAATCTTTCGATTAATCCCCTCAACGTGTTCTTACTTCCAACACCCTGTCTGTAGACATAATACTTGTGGCGCGATTAAAAAAGAGCTCTTCAGAAAAGGGAGAGCAAAAAAGTAGGTGAAGAACACGGAAGATGAATAAACAGAGGTGGCCTATTTAAATACCGTGTTCCGTTCCTTTTGTTATCAAGCTAGAATCGATCCCGAGATAACCCTCGTGGCTTCCCTGGAGTCTTTTATGGATTCTCTCCGTCTCAATAGAGAGAGCGTCCATCTGGAGAGAAGAGGGAAGAAAAGATAAAGTTACGCAAGGGTAACTCGGCCTCACAAATTCAATATAGCATCAGTATTATCTAGTGCTAGTATTATCAATAGTCGATCCGTCTTCCTATTCAGCGGGCAAAGAAAACAAATCCAAAAAGAAACCGATAAAATGGAGATATAGAGTAAAAGTTAACTGAGACGCACTAACTATCGCCACAGCATGCATCACAATAAGGACAAAACAGAACAAAACAACAAACAAACAAATAACAACTATTATTACTACTACTACTGCTACTACTACTACTACTACTACTACTACTACTACTACTACTACTACTACTACTACCACCACTACTACTACTACTACTACTACTACTACTACTACTACTACTACTACTACTACTACTTCTACTACTACTACTACTACTACTACTACTACTACTACTACTACTACTACTACTACTACTACTACTACTACTACTGCTACTACTACCACCACTACTACTACTACTACTACTACTACTACTACTACTACTACTACTACTACTACTACTACTACTACTACTACTACTACTACTACTACTACTACTACTACTACTACCACAACGACTAATACTACTAGTACTGCATCTATTTCTAGTATTATTGCTGCTTTTACCATTGCTATTATCTATATAATACTGAGGAACCTCTCTATTATATTGATACAGAGCAGAACTGATTACACGGGCGACCCTATGAATTATAACTATTTTTCCCTTCACCTAATCATTAAGGTAGCCGGCATTGTGCACTGTATGACCAGCGAGGCAAAGATGATGTGAGTTTACTGGTGACTGTATGGGAAATAATCATAACGCTGAATGCCAAGTCTGTAAATGTATGACCAAGATAGCATTCTAGATTTTCCTTATTTCTATCCCTCTCTTGCAGTATAAATCTGTTCTACAACTTTTTTGTATTTGGTTCATCTGTCTTTATCTTGCACAATATTTATTAATAGTTTGTTTACCTCTCCACATTCTTCCTCTTAGCCAACCCACTGATCTCAATTTTCTTATCTCCCATGTCCGGTGATAATCAGTTCTTCATCATACCATTCTCTCACCCTCCATCTCCGAGGTAACGCGTCTCTCTGTGCTGCCTCCCGCCCCTGTTCACCTCTCTACTGTCTCCCACCCTCCTCTCTCTTCTAGCCTATCTCTGTTCACCTCTCTACTGTCTTCCACCCTCCTCTCTCTTCTAGTCTATCTCTGTTCACCTCTCTACTGTCTTCCACCCTCCTCTCTCTTCTAGTCTATCTCTGTTCACCTCTCTACTGTCTTCCACCCTCCCCTCTCTTCTAGCCTATCTCTGTTCACCTCTCTACTGTCTCTCAACTTCCCCTCTCTTCTGGCCTATCTCTGTTCACCTCTCTACTGTCTTCCCACCTCTCCTCTCTTTTAGCCTATCTCTCTGTTCACCTCTCTACTGTCTCCCACTCTCCCCTCTCTTTCAGCCTATCTCTCCTCTCTACTGTCTTCCACCCTCCCCTCTCTTCTAGCCTATCTCTGTTCACCTCTCTACTGTCTCCCACCCTCCTCTCTCTTCTAGCCTATCCCTGTTCACCTCTCTACTGTCTCCCACCCTCCTCTCTTTTAGCCTATCCCTGTTCACCTCTCTACTGTCTCCCACCCTCCTCTCTCTTCTAGCCTATCTCTGTTCACCTCTCTACTGTCTCCCACCCTCCTCTCTCTTCTAGCCTATCTCTGTTCACCTCTCTACTGTCTCCCACCCTCCTCTCTCTTCTAGCCTATCTCTGTTCACCTCTCTACTGTCTCCCACCCTCCTCTCTCTTCTAGCCTATCTCTGTTCACCTCTCTACTGTCTCCCACCCTCCTCTCTCTTCTAGCCTATCTCTGTTCACCTCTCTACTGTCTCCCACCCTCCTCTCTCTTCTAGCCTATCTCTGTTCACCTCTCTACTGTCTCCCACCCTCCCCTCTCTTCTAGCCTATCTCTGTTCACCTCTCTACTGTCTCCCACCCTCCTCTCTCTTCTAGCCTATCTCTGTTCACCTCTCTACTGTCTCCCACCCTCCCCTCTCTTCTAGCCTATCTCTGTTCACCTCTCTACTGTCTTCCACCCTCCTCTCTCTTCTAGCCTATCTCTGTTCACCTCTCTACTGTCTCCCACCCTCCCCTCTGTTTCACCCTCCCCTCTCTTCTGGCCTATCCCTATTCACCTCTCTACTGTCTCCCACCCTCCCCTCTCTTCTAGCCTATCTCTGTTCACCTCTCTACTGTCTCCCACCCTCCCCTCTCTTCCAGCCTATCTCTGTTCACCTCTCTACTGTCTCCCACCCCTCCCCTCTCCCTCATCCTCGCTCCTCTCTTTTAGCCTATCCCTGTTCACCTCTCTACTGTCTCCCACTCTCCCCTCTCTTCTGGCTTATCCCTTTTCACCTCTCTACTGTCTCCCACCCTCCCCTCTCTTCTGGCCTATCTCTGTTCACCTCTCTACTGTCTCCCACCCTCCCCTCTCTTCTGGCCTATCTCTGTTCACCTCTCTACTGTCTCCCACCCTCCCCTCTCTTCTGGCCTATCTCTGTTCACCTCTCTACTGTCTCCCACCCTCCCCTCTCTTCTGGCTTATCCCTGTTCACCTCTCTACTGTCTCCCACCCTCCCCTCTCTTCTGGCCTATCTCTGTTCACCTCTCTACTGTCTCCCACCCTCCCCTTTCTTCTGGCCTATCGCTGTTCACCTCTCTACTGTCTCCTACCCTCCCCTCTCTTCTGGCCTATCTCTGTTCACCTCTCTACTGTCTCCCACCCTCCCCTCTCTTCTGGCCTATCTCTGTTCACCTCTCTACTGTCTCCCACCCTCCCCTCTCTTCTGGCCTATCTCTGTTCACCTCTCTACTGTCTCCCACCCTTCCCTCTGTTTCACCCTCCCCTCTCTTCTGGCCTATGCCTGTTCACCTCTCTACTGTCTCCCACACTTCCCTCTCTTTTAGCCTATCTCTGTTCACCTCTCTACTGTCTCCCACCCTCCTCTCTCTTCTAGCCTATCTCTGTTCACCTCTCTACTGTCTCTCACTCTCCCCTCTCTTCTAGCCTATCTCTGTTCACCTCTCTACTGTCTCCCACACTTCCCTCTCTTTTAGCCTATCTCCGTTCACCTCTCTACTGTCTCCCACTCTCCCCTCTCTTCCAGCCTATCCCTGTTCACCTCTCTACTGTCTCCCACCCTCCTTTCTCTTCTAGCCTATCTCTGTTCACCTCTCTACTGTCTCCTCCCCCCTCTGTTCAGCTCTTTATCAATTATATGCCCCCCTCCCTTTCCAGCCCACTCCAGTCGGGAGATTCGCCAACTCTAGATCCACTCATTCTATTTCTGGTCAAGAAGATAACGCTGTCAAGACAAGGATAACCTATAATCTCACATCAGCGCAGTTTCTGGAAAGCTTCTATCATTTAACTCAAAAGATTTAAACAAAAGTTTGATTAAATAGGCCCGAGAGACCAAAAAATGATAGATAACTCCTAGAACTAGACGCCGGACATGGCTATCGCTTTAAGACCCGATTTGCTAAGGTCACCGAACAGAAGGAAGTGTTGGGAGCCGTGAGCCAGAGACAAGGAGCCAGGAGCAGGGAGCTGAGGCATATCGAGGGAGCTGTAACTCCTACCAACCGCGTGGGATTTGAACACACGATGAAGTTCCTTGCAGATATAATGGCTGGCGTTCTAACCCCGATGCCACCAGAGCTTCTTTCTGTTATTTGTGTAAAATCAACCGCCTATTCTGGGTAAAACATTAACCCTACAGAAGTTGAGGACTGGTTTACTTTGTTCTCAGGTTATTCAACCTGCAATGATGGGCCTCCGTTAACTCTACTCTCTTTACACATCTTAGAGCAGAACTAGGTAAGGGTCTTGGAAGCTGGAACATTATTCTTATGAGGGACACAAATTGAAAACATCTTAAAAATAAAGCAGAGATCAACACCTGGAGAAAATAGATACATGTAAAGAAAGATAATTGAAAGATCAATTGGTGAATAAATTGATTGATTAATAGACTGATAGGAGGGGACAAGAGGAAAAAAAAAACAAAGAGGGAGAGAGAACAAAAGAGAAGAAGCGAGAGAAAAATTGTAACTTCCAAGATTCATCCTGAAGTCAATTTCTGCCCTGATTCAATTCTTCCCGGCACTGAACATGACTGTGTTTGCCTGTGTGGACTGGTTTGGTTTGTTTGGCCAATTTCACCACCGTTTACTCCATTCTAACCTCCGGTTCTTCCAACTCCTACCTTCTCTCACTGGATCGCAACCAAACACTAAAACAACGTTTCTCTATGATTATGTTTAATTTTGTTACCGCCATCCGCCTTTCCTTCATGGCATTAAACATGAAATAAACTGATCTTTTCTGATGAGTTTTAGACCATCGAGCAAATTAACACGCACTTCATTAAGTTACCCCACAAACTTCCAAATGTGCTGGTAGAAAAATCAAGAGATCAGAGCATCTCGTGAAAACCTTTTGATGGAGATCCTTAATTGACCAGTGATCTTTGGTGGCGGGGACCAAACGTATCTTCCACCAGACGTGGCCTAATTTTACCCAACTCACTGTTATATAACTTGCTCTAGATCTTGATCAATCCAACCAGGAAGAGCACTAGAATAGCATGGATTATCTGCCCTGAGAATCTCATTAAATTAGAATTATCTCAGCTTACGCTGGAGTCCCGAATTGGCCACAATTATAACTATAACAGGCATTCCTTCGGGAAAAAAATTTTTTGTCAGACATATCACCTTTACTGTTGCCACACGAGTATATATGAATATCACCAGTATCACCTATGTTGTTGTCAGTTAGATATATATCAATATCACACCTATCACTCGCTAGGAAGCGGGTGCTTTTTTATGGTTAGTTGTCACACTTTGGTTTTAGCAGTGACAATACTATCAATATTCCTGGGGTGGATATGATTTTAGTGACGTTATGCCAAGGGGTGAAAAAAAGGCTATGATGAAGATGTCACCTTCTTAAACAAAAGAAATCGAATACAGAATTATCTCAAATATGATTTTTTTTTCGGTGAAAAAAAATGCGTACAAATAAATGCTAGACATATCTTTCCCGAACTTTGACCTTAGGTGAACTAGAGTCAGTGTGAGATTTGAAACAGCCCTACAAAACAGCTGAGCTGGTCTGTTGACTAAAATCAAGAGCGTCGCTTCTAGTTGAATAACGAACGAATCAATCTGACACTGGACTGTCAAAAAGTCTTAAACTAATTCCTCTAGTAATAGTGAGCGAGGATGCCCCCAACATTGAAAACATCCTCGTTAAGTTTGAAAGATTGAGACAGCGCAGACCATATCAGTGATGGAATTGACATATTTCTGGAGATTTCTCTAAGATAAAAACAACTTTTCGTGGAGGTTATAAATATCTATGTGGGAGGTTTTCACCCGGAGGGAGGGTGGGGAGGCAGAGAGGGGTGGAACCTTTCCTCTTTCTTTCTATCCCATCCTCAACGATGAAGTACAGAGTTTTCAAGAAGTTATTTCAGCGTGTAAACAGCAACTTCCTGCGTTCATGCCTCACTTTAAATGTCTAGAAACATGACTTGGGCAGGATTTCCGTTTCATCCTTGAGATGTGGGATAGAATGAAAGAGATCCGCCACTATCACACTATCATACGAGTTTCAAAGCAGCTTGACCCAAGATGTCTCTTAATGTTAGAAAAAAAATATAATAATCTTACTGTTTTGAAACAGGTCAGCTAGATTAAAACGGTAAAGAATTACGGTTATCAGGCCAAGGTAAAGGAATCCTTTTAGAACCCACTTATTAGAGTACAAGTTCTGTGAAAGAATTTCTTTAGTTTACTGTCATGAATTATTATTATATTGATATAAGAAAGGAAGGTAATCTATCTATTGGTATATTTGATGCTAGGATTTATTTCGTTAAAATCAGAAATCTGCGATTAATACTTTCGTGATAAAAATTCTGTTGCCATATTCGTACCGCAAATATCCGGTATGATTTACCATAGTTTTTTTTCTGAACCTCCTATCATGTAAAAAAATGATTATATCATGTCGATCTCCTATAAAGATAACCCGTTTTAAGATTGTTTTATACATTTTCTGACGGTAATAATAATATTGGTTTGAGGAATAAAATAGAGTTACAAGGAAAACTAAGATTTCCCAGTTGAGGTATGTATTCCAAAATTATTTGAGGTAAAAAGTTCTGCTAAGCAACATTTTCCATAAACCGGTCTGCAAACTCTAAATCTATCTTAACCAAATGCCAGAAACGAAAAATCAGGGCAGTATAGACTCAATTCTGTATTTAAACTCCTGAAATATTTTACTTTTCATATGAAACTTTCAAGACAGTTTTGCCTTTCCTCGAATTTTCTTTTTTTCTCAAAGACTGAACAAATTCTACAAAAGGAGCCATCTGATACAGGTATTAATGTTACCACTCGGGTATATATCAATATTACACCTATCACCTTTATTGTTACCAATCGGGTATTTATCAATATCACACATATCACCTTAATTTTACCAATCGGGTATATATCAATATTACAAGTATCACTGTATCAGAATCAAACTCAGTCATGGCTTCGTTTATTGTCGTGTCTTACCCGAAAGCCCTGAAGCTAATTTATATAAAAACATTGAACGGAAAGCTCTTTTCATTTAGATTCTGTCTCCTGTACAGGTTTTAGGAAGTTTTAAAGGTCACAATAAGTCTGTTTTTCCCACTGAGAGGACCAGGCCTGAAGCTCCGAGATTACCGTGGGCGGAGTTTGCAAAAAAACTTTCAAAAATCAATCAACCAACTAAGGAGGTGGAACATTATATAAGTTACAAGTTTGAGTTTTTTGGTTTGTGAATGTGAAAACCATTCCGGGCGTGGCAGTGATCTATTGTTCTCTCTTCCTCTGTTCTTTACCACAAAGAAACATCACAATCACACGGAACTATATATAAATATCACACCAACCACCTTCAATGTGATCACTCGGGAATATATTCATAACACACCTATCATCTTTACTGTTACCATTCGGGTAAATATAAAAATCACACCTACCACCTTCACTGTGATCACTCGGGTATATATCAATATCACACGAATCACCTTTACTGTTGCCACTAGCGTAAATATCACTATCACATGTATCACCTTAACCGTTAATACACGGGTATATATCAATATCACACCTTTCATTAATCGGGTATACATCAATATTACACTTATCGCCTTAATTTTACCAATAGGGTATATATCAATATTACACCTATCACCTTTACTGTTACCACTCGTGTAAATATCAATATCACACTTATAACCTTTACTATACTGTATATACTCGGTTATATATCGATATCACACAAATCACCTTTACTTTTATCAATCGGGTATCTATGAATATTACACATATCACCTTCACTTTTACCAATCGGGTACATATCAATATCACACATATTATTACCTTAACTGTTACACCTGGATCATACCTATCACCTTCACTGCTATCACTAACACCTTTTACCTTTACTGGGTTAGACTTGCACAGTATATTATGTTATGATTTTTTTAAGACGCTTTTCATTATCTTTTTATCTTTTAGCGTCAAGAAACAGAAATATAAATGATACTTTGTATACTATTAGGGTTAGATACAGCTTTGTTTATTCAAATTTATCCAAAAATAAACATCAATCTTTAGCTGTAATTTTTTTTCATTATTTTTTTTATTTCGACTTCGCGCTGAAAAAAAGGCTTTCATGTAATAATCCAAACGGGAGTTTAGATGTTTCAGGTATGTTAGTAAGAGCCAAATTGATAAACGTCACGAAACTTTCCGATGATTGTAAGCCAATGCTTTTGGCATCGCTGCGATATATCGCAATTGTTATTTGTGCTTATTAATGCCAGGCTAATTGTTGAAATAAAGCCCGGATAAGCGTTTAAATTTACAGATTTTAAAAATGTTTTTTGAGGCCGTACTGTCTCCTATATGCATAAGGAATAATAGAGTAAATTGTTTCAAAATGTGTTGGGGAATTCTTCACATTTCAGCTGGAAAAATGAAACCTCAATAGATCTAGGAAACGAGGTCAACGATTTATCGGTGATATTTCCGTAATAAAATGAAGATTCTGAATTTATACGCGGTTAGCCTAACGCAAACTGTTACAACGTTTGGGTCTGTATAGACTAGAAAAACTATCGTTTCTATCGTTTCTAAGGCTTTTGATTTTACTATGACAATCAAAATTTGGATGTAAAATAATCTGAGTTTACTGTCTTTCATTGTGTGATATTTTAAAACCAAAATCCAACATCTTTCTTGACGAAGAGAGAACAATTGTTACTGGTGCGCAATATTTTTTTTCTTTAGAATATTTCAGACTGAATTTCAAATCTTAGTTAAATCTAAAATGTCCGGTAAAATAACATTTTAATCTAGGTCTGTAAAGAAGTCAAAACCAACTAA
>JAWDGP010002701.1:0-17500 GCA_033675545.1 Elysia crispata | reverse complement strand
TAGACTGCCAGGCTCATAACTTTAGACATCCTGTAAAGATTTCGTTTAATCAAGTCAGTGTGTAAACCATATTTCTGACGTTATCACTGTTATGAGCACGGTTTTTTCCCCTGGAAAGACGGAGTGTGTCTTGTATCCTAAGTATATCGTTTTAAACCTTACAGAGATGGAGCCTATTTAATTATGTTTAGAATTTCTTTTCTCAGATAACGTGCGTGCGTTCTGTATGCCCTCTTTAGTTTCCTAGAATTTCCCTGTTTGTATATAATGTTTTTTTTCCTTTATTACACAAAGAAGGCATTAAAAATCTTCAAAGGAGCAAAGAACCTGCTCTTATAAAGTATTTGATTACAGGAAGAAATAATTGATGTGACCACAAAGAAATAAAATTGAAAAACAAAATAAAGACAGAAAGCTTAAAAATAACAACAACAACAACAACAACAACAACAACAACAACAACAACAACAACAGAAAACAAACAATTATCGAAACAACAGCAACGTAAAAGAGAGTCAATTTTAAAATCTTTATTATCCAATCGGAAGTATTCAGTTCAGTTATATCTCCAGCAGGTCATGGGTTAGATTCGACAGGTTTTCCGAAATGTCAAGCATAATTTTCACTTGGTATATTGTATTTATTGAAATAAAAGTTCATTTTTATCTGCATAAACAATTTAGTTTATTAATCTGCTTCCTCTTTAATTTATCTGAGTGGGGTGTAACTAACAAATATTGAGAATCAGCGAATTCTGACTTCTGCTCAATAACATCCACGCTAGCCAAAGGGACGTAACAAGTGTCGTCATCCGGTCCTGTCATAATCCTGTGGAGAAGAGTGAAACAATGATCTGTGAAACAATGATCTGTGAAACAATGATCTGTGAAACAATAATCTGTGAAACAATAATCTAGGGAACAATGACCTGCGAAACAATGATCTGTGAAACAATAATTTAGCAAACAATGATCTGTGAAACAATGATCTGTGAAACAATAATCTGTGAATCAGTTATCTGTGAAACAATAATCTAGGGGACAATGACCTGCTAAACAATGATCTGTGAAGCAATGATCTTTGAAACAATACTTTAGCGAACAATGATCTGTGAAACAATGATCTGTGAAACAATGATCTGTGAAACAATAATCTGTGGAACAATGACCTGCGAAACAATGATCTGTGAAACAATGATCTGTGAAACAATGATCTGTGAATGAATTATCTGTGAAACAATAATCTAGAGGACAATGACCTGCGAAACAATGATCTGTGAAACAATAATTAAGCGAACAATGATCTGAGAAACAATAATTTAGCGAACAATGATCTGTGAAACAACAATCTGTGAAACAATAGTTTAGCGAACAATGATCTGTGAAAAAATGATATGTGAAACAATTATCTGTGAAACAATAATCTAGCGAACAATGATCTGTGAAACAATGATCTGTGAAACAATAATGATCTGTGAAACAATGATCTGTGAAACAATTATCTGTGAAAGAATAATCTAGCGAACAATGATCTGTGAAGCAATGATCTGTGAAACAATAATTTAACGAACAATGATCTGTGAAACAACAATCTGTGAAACAATTTAGCGAACAATGATCTGTGAAACAATGATATGTGAAACAATGATCTGTGAAAAAATAATCTACGAACAATGATCTGTGAAACAATAATATGTGAAACAATAATCTAGGGAACAATGATATGTGAAACAATGATCTGTGAAAAAATAATCTAGGGAACAATGATCTGTGAAACAGTGATCTAGGGAACAACGATCTAGAAAACAATGTGGATTAATGGTCCGTGAAACAATGATCTGTCAAACAATGATCTATGGAACAATGATATAGGGAACAATGCTCTGTGAAAAATGATCTAGGGAATAATGGTTTTTAGAACATTAATCTGTGAAACAATGATCTTTGAAACATTGATCTATGGAACAAAGATCTGTGAACCAATGCAGCGAATAGAGAATATCTTGTGCTTTAACAACAACAAAAAATCTTCAGAGATCAAAACGGGAACACTTTTGTTTCCTTGACCTACAGGAGACTAAATGAAGACAGTTTGTCTTCACACTTCCATATGCTTAAATAAAATCATATTGAAGCTGTTAAATAATTGATCGTAAAATCTGCACTTAATCAAATAGTATCATATTATCAACTATCACACATAAAAAAAAATCCCCTGCACTGGCCATACAAAGTAAATTTTCTAAGGCAAGACCCTTCACTGTATCCCCGCCATAGGTAAGACTAGTCCAGTCAGTAAATAGTGAAATTTTTTCCTGAAAGAACAAGAGGTTGATTAAGTTTTAATGTAACATACTAATACTACTACCACTACTAGTACTACTACTACTACTACAACTACTGCTACTACTACTATTACTACTATTACTACTACTACTACTACTACTACTACTACTACTACTACTACTACTACTACTACTACTACTACTACTACTACTACTACTACTACTACTACTACTACTACTACTACTACTACTACAACTACCACCACTACTACTACCACTACTACTACTACTACTACTACTACTACTACTACTACTACTACTACTACTACTACTACTACTACTACTACTACTACTACTACTACTACTACTACTACTACTACTACTACTACTACTACTACTACTACTACTACTACTACTACTACTACTACTACTACTACTACTACTACTACTACTACTACTACTACTACTGCTACTACTACTGCTGCTGCTGCTACTGCTGCTACTACTACTACTACGATTACTACGACTACTACGACTACTACGACTACTACTACTACTACTACTACTACTACTACTACTACTACTACTACTACTACTACTACTACTACTACTACTACTACTACTACTACTACTACTACTACTACTACTACTACTACTACTACTACTACTAGTACATTTGAAATTATCGTCTCTCCAACTTTTACTTGCGCGGACATCACCTAGGACTACTGGGCACTACGGCCTTATAAGATCCTTTCTTCATTTTTTACATGCTCGGACATTATTTAGGACTACTGGTCATTACGACCTGACACCATCCTTTCTTCAACTTTGACATGCTCGGACATCGTCTATAGCGACTGGTCACTACCGACTGTCAACATAATCTCTTTCACCTCAACATGCCTGGCCATCACCTAGAACTACTGGTCACTGCTAACTGACATTATCATCTCTTCATCCTTATCTTGCATGGAAATCGTTTATTGCTAGTAGCCACTGGGAACTGACAACGTCATCTCTTCAACCTCAAATGCCCGAACATCAACCACAACTACTGGTCACAACCAAGTGATAACATCATCTCTTCAACTTTTACTTTCTCGAACATCACCTACGGCTGCAGGTTACCGCGACTTGATAACATGCTTTCTTCAACACTTACTCGAATGGTCAACATATAGGGCTACAGTCACCAAGGCCTGATGACATGCTTTCTTCGGCACTTACTCGAATGGTCAACATATAAGGCCACAGTCACCACGATCTGATGACATGATTTCTTCAGCACTTACTCGAATGGTCAACATATAAGGCCACAGTCACCACGATCTGATGACATGATTTCATCAACACTTACATGAATGGTCAACATATAAGGCTACAGTCACCAAGGCCTGATGACATGCTTTCTTCAACACTTACTCGAATGGTCAACATATAAGGCCACAGTCACCACGATCTGATGACATGCTTTCTTCAGCACTTACATGAATGGTCAACATATAAGGCCACAGTCACCACGATCTGATGACATGATTTCATCAACACTTACATGAATGGTCAACATATAAGGCTACAGTCACCAAGGCCTGATGACATGATTTCTTCAACACTTACTCGAATGGTCAACATATAAGGCCACAGTCACCACGATCTGATGACATGCTTTCTTCAGCACTTACTCGAATGGTCAACATATAAGGCTACAGTCACCATGACCTGATGACATGATTTCATCAACACTTACATGAATGGTCAACATATAGGGCTACAGTCACCACGATCTGATGACATGCTTTCTTCAGCACTTACATGAATGGTCAACATATAAGGCCACAGTCACCACGATCTGATGACATGCTTTCTTCAGCACTTACTCGAATGGTCAACATATAAGGCTACAGTCACCATGACCTGATGACATGATTTCATCAACACTTACTCGAATGGTCAACATATAAGGCTACAGTCACCATGACCTGATGACATGATTTCATCAACACTTACATGAATGGTCAACATATAGGGCTACAGTCACCACGACCTGATGACATGCTTTCTTCAACACTTATATGAATGGTCAACATATAGGGCTACAGTCACCACGACCTGATGATATCCTTTCTTCAACACTTATATGAATGGTCAACATATAGGGCTACAGTCACCAGGACCTGATAACATGCTTTCTGGAACCTGTACATGCTCGGACATCGTCTCTTCCAACCGTGAACATAATCTCTTCAACTTTTAATTGCTCAGACATCATCTAGAGCTACTGGTCACTGTCTTATCTTCAGCTTTCACAAGCACGGTCATCATTTGGGGCTACTGGTCAAAATTTTTTTTTATACAAGATCTACACACAGCTAGCTATTATTAACATTCAGGGTGACCAATTGAAGGGGCCAGTTATTTAAGTTTGAACAAAAAATGTACAAAGTCGTTCATTTGCTGGATCAATCAATAACCAATCAATCAATCAATCAATCAATCAATCAACTTCTCATTACACCAGTAACTTATCTGTGGATCATTTTAACTACTACAAGATTGAGGATCATCCAGCACAGCTAGCCTCTGACCTGAAGTTGCTCAGCAGCTCAGGTTATTCACCAGCTGTTGAAGTTTGAAGGTGCTAAGGTCATACGCCAAGGAATTGTTGGCAGTTGTTTCCATCAAACCCTTCAGCTCTTTCAGGAGGCTGCCCGTCTCCCACGGCTGTAGAGAAAAAGAACCCCCTGCAACCGAGACTCCGGCATTGATTGCCGCTACTACTTGTTTCTTGATCTCCAGATACCGGCGACGGTGGACCTCCACCTGGTAGCTGACCACGGAGGAGAAAACTGCTGCGATGTCTGGTTTGGGAAAGGGGGGGGGGGCAGAGATAAAGGTAGAGAGATAGAAAGACATTGATAAAGAAGGAGAGAATGAGAAAGAGAGAAAAAGGGAAAGAGAATAAGACAAGAAGATAAAGGGTATGCAGATTATTTTAGGGTAATGCTTCAGCGGAAACATTCCTTTCAAAGCGAAAAAGAAAGACATCATAACTAGTGTAAACAGGTCTCTAAACTGATGTAGCACATTACAGCAAACGGAAACATTCACAGTAGAAGTACCAAACGTAACAGACTCCCAAAAAAATAAATACCAACAAAAAAAAAAAAACAAACCAAAAAAAAAAACAAAACAAAAAAACCCAAAAAAAAAAACAACAACCCAACATTTAAAAAAAAATTGTATTTAAATTTTTTTTTACATTTACGCTTTCGATCCAGAGGGGGCCGGTTGTGAATCAAGTAAATAACTGCCATGCAAAATTTTTATTCCGTTTTCGGCTGTCTGTCTGTGTCAGTCACTGTTGCTTTAAGCTTAAAACGCGAAGTTAGTAAAGGTTAACTAGGAATATTTGACATTGATCCTTTAGACATTGATTCTCTGAAACAATCTGAACAGTTTTGATACTCTGTGAAATGACCAAGATAGTTTTAACCCTCTGTGAAAGGTTCCGGAAAGTCGTGATCTTCTGCGAAGGACCCGGACACTCCCGATCCTCTGTATAAAGGACCAAGACAGTCCTGATCCTCGGTGAAAGGACCAAGGCAGTCCCGATCCTCTGTGTAAAGGACTAAGACAGTCCCGATCCTCTGTGTAAAGGACCAAGACAGTCCCGATCCTCTGTGTAAAGGACCAAGACAGTCCCGATCCTCTGTGTAAAGGACCAAGACAGTCCCGATCCTCTGTGTAAAGGACCAAGACAGTCCCGATCCTCTGTGTAAAGGACCAAGACAGTCCCGATCCTCTGTGTAAAGGACCAAGACAGTCCCGATCCTCTGTGTAAAGGACCAAGGCAGTCCCGATCCTCTGTGTAAAGGACCAAGACAGTCCCGATCCTCTGTGTAAAGGACCAAGACAGTCCCGATCCTCTGTGTAAAGGACCGAGACAGTCCCGATTCTCTGTGTAAAGGATCAATACAGTCCCGATCCTCTGTGAAAAGACCCGGATAGTTTTGATTCTCTGTGGAAGGACCCGGGCTGTCCTGATCCACTTAGGACAGACACAGCTTTATCTGGTCTAAACGATGATTTTCTGCCGCTAGATTTTTTTTTCTGTCACTTGTTCAAGTTTGTTTTCCCAAAGAAATTGCTCGGATTGTAATAAACTTGTAGCAATCTCACCTGAGATAGTCGCGTGCTTTTCCATGTTGGCGGGCGTGATAGCAACCTCCTGACACTGTCGGTCACATGACACTGAATCCTCGATAGCCTCTTGGTATTCAAAGAGCACATTCTTAGGTCCTGAGCCCAGAACTGGTCCATCACCGATAGGACACTCTCGGTGGTATACCTGACGTACATCGTCTTGAAAGAGGGTCTGGATATGGAGCTCCGAGCCACACACGTGAATAAGCGCTGAGAGTTTCTCTATCACGCTGCTCAGTAACTTCTGAGAACCAACTAAAGACCTTAGATCCTGCTCAACACAGGGCAAGTTCCCTTTCAGATCAGAGAATAAGCTTCTCAGCGCCGAGAGCTCTGGACAAGCAGGAAAATTCAAGAAAGAATCAGTTATCACACATAGGGCAGCAAGTTACAGGATGCATTATCGTCTAAAAATATCTTCGTTTTCCCAGAATAACAATGCTGAAATAAAGCTGCTGCTGCAGATTATAGTAGTGATTATGCTTATGCTGCTGCTATTGGGGAATGCAGTGTATTACTGACACCATTAATGATGATGAAGAAGAAGACCCTGATTATGAAGATGATAATGATGATGATGATGATGATGATGATGATGATGATGATGATGATGATGATGATGATGATGAAGACGATAATATTGCTGAAAATGAAGAAGAAGAAGATGATGATGATGACGAAGATGATGATGGTGATAAAGGCGATGATAATACTGAAAATTAAGATGATGATGATGATGATGAAGACGATGAAAATGCTGAAAATGAAGATAGTGACCATGATCATGACCACTATAATGATACTGATAACATACATCGAATATACATTATATACTAATTTTGTTTTATCTCGTTTATTTCAATTCTTGTTTTTTCCTAGTTGCTCCAGCCGCGCGTACGCAGGATATTATGAAATATCTGAGAGAGAGAGAGAGAGAGAGAGAGAGAGAGAGAGAGAGAGAGAGAGAGAGAGAGAGAGAGAGAGAGAGAGAGAGAGAGAGAGAGAGAGAGAGAGAGAGAGAGAGAGAGAGAGAGAGAGAGAGAGAGATAAAGCAGGACCCCCGATGATATGGCGAACACCAGAGATCTCAGATTTACAAAAACATTGTTTTTTCCATGTGGAGCCGCGGGATCTCAGCAAAGTTCGACAGCTAATTTAATCTGTTCATCGGGAGCGTGTCTGAACACAGAACCACAATAAAAAAACGATTTTATCATGGACATGCACTCACCGACTGTACAGCGTATCAACTAATTCATTAAGTGTATATAAAAAAAATCATCAAACAAACAAAAAACAACGAAACACCAAAGTCAAGGTTTCTTTTTGAAAAAACATTATCTAAAAGTGGCTAAAAGTAGCTGCAGACTATTAGCTGATAAGTTTATTTTTCCATTCCCCATAGGAGATAGTATGAAATTGTAGTTAAACATTTCTTGCTGTTGCGGTAGCCTAAACAATCCCTTGAGAAACCACTATAAAACTAGCCACTACTACAAGTTACAAAGATTCTGGCTGTTGTCAAAATAATCCCTACGGAAGCTCCTAGGAAAAAGTCACAATTCTTCAGGTTTCAAATTTCTGGCTGCTACGGTAGCATAACCAATCCCGACGGAAGCTACTATGAAAATAGCTACACCTACAAGCTACAAATTTCTGGCTGCTACGGTAGCATTACCAATCGCGACGGAAGCTACTATGAAAATAGCTACACCTACAAGTTGCAAATTTCTGGCTGTTACGGTAGCATAACCAATCCCGACGGAAGCTACTATGAAAATAGCTACACCTACAAGTTACAAGTTTCTGGCTGTAGTGGTAACTCAAACAATCCCTATGGAAATTAAATTGGAAATAAACACAACTACAAGTTAAAAATTTATGGCTGTAGTAGTAACTCAAACAATCCCTATGGAAATTAAATTGGAAATAAACACAACTACAAGTTAAAAATTTATGGCTGTAGTAGTAACTCAAACAATCCCTATGGAAATTAAATTGGAAATAAACACAACTACAAGTTAAAAATTTATGGCTGTAGTGGTAACTCAAACAATCCCTATGGAAATTAAATTGGAAATAAAAACAACTACAAGTTAAAATTTTCTGGCTGTAGTGGTAACTCAACCAACCTTAGGGGGAATTTGTATGAAAATGGTCACAAATACAAGTTTCATATTTCTGGCAGTTGCTGTAACCCAATCAATGCCAGGGGAAGCTAGTATGAAAATAGTTGCAACTTCTTTTTACAGATTTCTTGCTGTAGCCTGACCAATCCCTAGGGAAGGGACAACGGAAAAGGCCTCGGTTACTGCAACATTTAAAAAACCCATTATGGTAATCTCACTCTTCCCTGCGAATGATAAAATGAAAATCTCTTCAAACACAAGTTACTCTTGACTTTTTTGTGTAAGCTCACTTATACCATTTATACGGCTCAGGTTTACTACCATGGAGAAATATATCCTTACAAGAGCTTTAACCAGAGTCGCCACAATGTTTGCCCAAGGATAATATTTTACCCGCTATTAAAGTTTTCGAGAGAAAATCAGCAGACGACAAATCATGTTCAAGGTCCGTATTTCTTCTGTTTCTCACTTCGAGGAATGGCTGTCCGATACGAGAAAAGATGCTTGCAAGCTCTGCAAAAGAAATGTGTTGGAGGTTAAAACAAGTGGCAATAACGTGAAGAGAGAGAGAGAGAGAGAGAGAGAGAGAGAGAGAGAGAGAGAGAGAGAGAGAGAGAGAGAGAGAGAGAGAGAGAGAGAGAGAGAGAGAGTAGAGAATGATCAAAAAGATGAATGAAGTAAAAAAAAAGATTATGTGAAATAAAGAGGGAGACAGAGAAAGACAGAGAAAGAAAGAGAGACAGAGAGAGACACACAGAGAGAGAGAGAAAGAAGTAGAGAGGAGAGAAAAAGGTAAGCATAGAAAAAAAGATGATATAAAATAAAGAGATAGATAGAGAGATAGATAAATGGATAGAGAAAGGGAGATAGAGAGAGATAGAGAGAGAGAGAGAGAGAGAGAGAGAGAGAGAGAGAGAGAGAGAGAGAGAGAGAGAGAGAGAGAGAGAGAGAGAGAGAGAGCGAGAGAGAGAGAGAGAGAGTGAAAAAGTAAGTTTAAAAGAACTGATTTGTACCAGGGGTGAGTAATAGACAGAGCGTAAAATGATTTATAAAATATGAACCAGTAAACAAAATGCAGAGGTATCGATGATGACCTAGAAGATGATTAAAATCATGACTAATTTGTTGGGAAAAGTAGCTGAAAAACGGGATTCTAGATCGTCTCAGGACATTTCAAAGATCTTGATCCCGACTTCCTAGACTCTAGGTTTTATCTTGACCTGTCTGAAATATTGATTCCCTTTTTGGTGTCTCTAGATTGTGTCTGGACGTCATGATCTTTATTCTCGCTTCCTTGTCTCGAGATTGTGTCTGGACGTCATGATCTTTATTCTCGCTTCCTTGTCTCGAGATTGTGTCTGGACGTCATGGAGGTCTTGATTCTCGCTTCCTTGTCTCGAGATCGTGTCTGGACGTCATGGAGATCTTGATTCTCGCCTTCTTGTCTTTAGATCGTGTCCTTGATTGCCACGTCATGATGTCTAGGTTGCCTGTAGACATCTGTACATGGCCTCTAGACGTCTCAAGATGGTCTCTGGAGTCTATGGATTGTGTCTAGACGTCATAAGAATAACAGTTCTATCACGTCTAGCACTTTAATTTTGTACTTACTATCATTTTGTCTCCATTAATCTTTACTTGGCAGTCTTTAATGGTAGTAAGCAGTTAAGCTAGAGCAAAGCAAGTAGCTGCTTTTGCAAAGCTGTACAAAAAATTAACTTAAGAAAAAAAACAGTAAGACTTAATGATGTTTATTTTTATAATCAGTCTTTTAAATTCTAAGCTTGCTGATCTTTTTTCATTTGCGGCTCTTAAGGTGAGTAAACAAAAAAAAAATGTTTTTTTAATTCTTGAAAAGTGAATCACTAACCTATCCAGGTTACACCCCAACTCAAAGGGTATAACATCGCGATGAAAAAGTCACATCACAAGAAAAGTGGTAGGAAATCAACATCAACAGAAATTGATGAGAAATCAACATATACCGAAATTGATGAGAAAGCAACATCAACAAAAGTTGACAAGAAATCAACATCAACAGATATTGGTGAGAAATCAATATCAGCAGAAGTTGATGAGAAAGCAACATCAACAGAAATTGATGAGGAATCAACATCAACAGAAACTGTTGAAAAATCAACATCAGCAGAAGTTGATGAGAAATTAACTTCAACAGAAGTTGATGAGAAAGCAACATCAACAGAAACTGATGAGGAATCAACATCAACAGAAACTGATGAGAAATCAACATCAACAAAAGTTGATGAGAAATCAACATCAACAGAAGTTGATGAGAAATAACTCGGCGTCTTACCTCTGCGGTCGAGGAGGTCAACGCCGTTATTGCGGCTTGGATGTGCTTTGGCCATCAGCAGAGTGAGGCAAGCGGCCAGGAGTAGCATCCACACTCTGATAACCATGGTTACCGAAACGCTGCTAAGGAGGAAAATAAACAACGAGGTTTATTTAGAGCAGTCGCCAAGCAGTACTTAAGATTGGCGGGTTCGCTACCAATAGGTGACCTCGTTGAGAGGATGCTCAAAGCCATAAATGATAAAAGATATCAGATGGTGTATGTGAAAACCCGTTTTAAATGAGAAATACATATATAAGATATCAGATAGTGTGTGTATAAACCCGTTTTGAATGAGAAATACATATATAAGATATCAGATGGTGTGTGTGAAAACCCGTTGTGAGTAAGAAATACATATATAAGATATCAGATGTTGTGTGTATATAAAGCCGTTTTGAATGAGAAATACATATATAAGATATCAGATAGTGTGTGTATAAACCCGTTGTGAATGTGAAATGCATATATAAGATATCAGATGGTGTGTGTATAAACCCGTTTTGAATGAGAAATACATATATAAGATATCAGATGGTGTATGTGAAAACCCGTTTTGAATAAGAAATACATATATAAGATATCAGATGGTGTATGTGAAAACCCGTTTTGAATAAGAAATACATATATAAGATATCAGATGGTGTATGTGAAAACCCGTTTTGAATAAGAAATACATATATAAGATATCAGATGGTGTGTGTGAAAACCCGTTTTGAATGAGAAATACATATATAAGATATCAGATAGTGTGTGTATAAACCCGTTTTCAATGAAAAATACATATATAAGATATCAGATAGTGTGTGTATAAACCCGTTTTGAATGAGAAATACATATATAAGATATCAGATGGTGTATGTGAAAACCCGTTTTGAATAAGAAACACATATATAATATATCAGATGGTGTATGTGAAAAACCGTTTTGAATAAGAAATACATATATAAGATATCATATGGTGTGTGTGAAAACCCGTTTTGAATGAGAAATACATATATAAGATATCAGATAGTGTGTGTATAAACCCGTTTTGAATGAGAAATACATATATAAGATATCAGATAGTGTGTGTATAAACCCGTTGTGAATAAGAAATACATATATAAGATATCAGATGGTGTTTGTGAAAACCCGTTTTGAATAAGAAATACATATATAAGATATCAGATAGTGTGTGTATAAACCCGTTTTGAATGAGAAATACATATATAAGATATCAGATGGTGTGTGTGAAAACCCGTTGTGAGTAAGAAATACATATATAAGATATCAGATGTTGTGTGTATATAAAGCCGTTTTGAATGAGAAATACATATATAAGATATCAGATAGTGTGTGTATAAACCCGTTGTGAATGTGAAATGCATATATAAGATATCAGATAGTGTGTGTATAAACCCGTTTTGAATGAGAAATACATATATAAGATATCAGATGGTGTGTGTGAAAACCCGTTTTGAATGAGAAATACATATATAAGATATCAGATGTTGTGTGTGAAAACCCGTTGTGAGTAAGAAATACATATATAAGATATCAGATGGTGTGTGTGAAAACCCGTTTTGAATGAGAAATACATATATAAGATATCAGATGGTGTATGTGAAAACCCGTTTTGAATAAGAAATACATATATAATATATCATATGGTGTGTGTGAAAACCCGTTTTGAATGAGAAATACATATATAAGATATCAGATAGTGTGTGTATAAACCCGTTGTGAATAAGAAATACATATATAAGATATCAGATGGTGTTTGTGAAAACCCGTTTTGAATAAGAAATACATATATAATATATCAGATGGTGGGTGTATAAACCCGTTTTGAATGAAAAATACATATATAATATATAAGATGGTGGGTGTGAAAACCCGTTTTGAACGAGAAATACAAATCAAAGACTAGCAATAGCGTCGTGGCAGAGAGTGCTTAAAACAATGAATAATAAATTACACCAGATGGTGTGCTTCAAAACGAAACATGAACGAGAAATGCATAGTAAAGAGAAGACTAGTATTAACTGTGGCCTTTCCCGATCCTATGCTTAGCATATCAAGCTGGAGGCGAGAGAACTTGAACCCCTATTTCCGAGGGATGGTCTCCGCAAACAGGCTGAGATTATCAAATAAGAGAACTAACTTTTAGCTTTCAATTTAGCTGATAGGTGCAAGAAATTTTTCTGAGTATTTAACTCTCCACAATTGCACTAATAACAACAACAAATAACGACAACTACAACCACAAGAAAAAGAACAACTACAACAACAACAACCACCAAAAAAGAGCATAAACTATAAACTAGCAAAGTTCCCCAATGATCAGACAAAACTTTAAATTTTATAAGTTCGTTAAGTGATTTCATGTAAATTACGACCGAGAAAACCGATCGAAATGTTTAGGGAGAGGTTAAGAAGCAACATTGAAAGCACTACACCTAATGAATAAATAAATACCTTCCTCTATCACTGTAGTGTTGGACACCTCAGGGCAACAGAGCATGCGCACAAATCAGTCAGTACTTGTTTTGATGCACGGTCTAAATCTGTTTATTCCGATGCTGCTGAGTAACGAGACAACAGGTAGGGTTTATATATACATTCGAGAGAGAAATCGCCTACTCTGAATGTACAATATTCGGAGTATCGATTACTGATATCTACGTCTTGTTCACCAAAAATATTTCTCTTCTAAAATAGGATTACCAACTCAAAAACATAATTATTTGGTCGATGCTGAGTTTTAGATTTTGAAACTCAACTGCTCAAAGGACTTATAAGTATGAAAAAACGACAACAAAAAAAAAAAAAAAGCAAAAGCTCATTAAAATAATTAACCTAATCATAACGAATCTATCACGATCAATTTCATACAAATATAAATGTCAAACAAGACTCGATTCTTTTACATCTTGAGTGTAATCGATTCCAGACCGTGTATTTTGAGACCGCTGTTGTTTTTATTTCTTATGAAACAAAAATATTTAACGACCAAAGAATAAAATAAAAAATCCCTTCGATGAAAAGTCGGTCTCAGCAAGAATTCGTTCCTAGAGATCGTGCTGAGAACAGTAACACCTAGCTGGAGATGTTGTCAGATGTCCAGTGGCTGCACCTGGAGGTGTCATCAAGTACAGGAACTGCAGTGAGGACAGAGCAGAGATGTTGACAACAGACCCAGCATTTCATCCAATGGAGGCTAGACATGTGCAGGGACGACCAGTTACACGTTTGTCTAAACCAGTAATGGTCAGAGCAGACTGTGTGAAATATGAATGCTTTGAGTGCTTTAGATCAATATTACTAACTGTTACCTTGATGACAGATTTATTAGCATGGGATCATTGCTTTCCATCTATTTTCAAGTAAACAATTTTAATTACTTCGCATCAACCTTAAAGAAACGAAATTGTGAGATGGCAAAAGGTATAACTTTTTATGAAGTATAGCAGATCATAAAGAAAACAGATGACAATATTTTATTATTATTCTTCATTTTTTCGTCCATATCTTTTTACCCCTCTAATCTCTGTCTCTCTCTCTATCTCTTTCTTACTCTCTATCCCTTTTTTGCTCTCTCTCTACTCTATTTTACTCCGAAAAAGTCTTCATGGATCGTAAATGGAAGCAAGAAAGTTAAAAAACGAAAAAAACAAAACAGATACCCAAGAAAATGCTCATCATTAAGTTAAGAACACCGTTGAACTAAGCTGTGTACGCAAGTTAGGACTACAAAAGCAGTATTTCCGGAAGTGAGGGCTCCAAAGGTAGTGTTCACACAAGTTATGGTCCAAACTTAGTGTTTGCAGATTTGGGATTGTGATAAGAGTAACAGTCAGCTAGTTAGATCATGTAGAATCAACTGTGTAAAAATGCAAAATGCAATTTAAACAGTAAAAATATCCTTCCAGCTGGACCCCACAACTTAACTGCTTTAATTAAAGAAGAAAAGTGAGGAAGCAATCGGGTACCAATAGTTCTGGAAGCATATGTACATAAACTAGATACACCTTCATAAATGTGGGCCTAACTCGAGGTGGTCATTTTGACAAAGATTTCTTCTCGATCCGTTTCTTTCATAACAACGGCAAACACTTATGTCAGGTGAATCTCAATATGAAATAGTAAACTCACTCTGTAAAATCCAAATGTATGTACAGATTTTTTATAAATATCCATTAGTTTTAAATACTGCGTGGCTAAGAATTCCCACAAGACAGCGCGCTTTTATACACGATGCGATAATTCACAGCTATCTAATAAGTGCTTAAAGGGATCTAAAAACAGATTTGGACAGTGCAGAATTAGCCGAATTAGTCTTTTATTCTGAGAGTCTCGACCTAGATCGAAAATGAATTCTAAAGATTTGGATTAAGAGGGTAAAAAAAAAAAGAAATTATATAGGCAAATGGACATAATGGCATATAATAATAATATTCGAAGGAAATTAAATAACAAAGATATGCTTTCCACAAAAAGTTTAAGGTTTAATTTTTCGAATACTGGAGTTGAGTAAGATATTTAAAATTACAGTAACAAAGTTTTCCGCTGTCACATCAGAACGCCGGATTGGGAGCTTCTTCTAGACAAACCTCGACCTTGTATTTATAGAATAGTTCTATCAGTATGTATGAATTATTTGATATAGATCCCCCCACACTGCATGGGGAATTCAGGTTTTATCCCTGCCACAGCTAGAATATGTTTTAAAGGCGGGCATGGTGTAGATGTAAGACCCGTTACCCATAAAAAGGGCAAAAATTGAAAATGATAACATAAATGGAACATCGAAGCTATTTCCTCCCTTCTGTTCTTAAATTCTGAAGCAAAGAGGCTCATCTGAGTACTCTGTACATGGATCTTGTCACACAATGTAATAAGGTCATGTTTGTTTGTTTTATTGATCAACTGATTTGGTCTATCAAATAATAACCGACTGAATGATTTGTTGGTTTTGAACTTTGATCTCTGCGTAAATTGAACATTTTCTTTCCTTGAAACGGATACATGATAGTTCAGTTTTTCAAAGGGAAGATATAGGTTTCCACCGACATAAAAACATAAATACCATAGAAGAACGCTCAAGACTTGCACAAGGAACATAAGATGGGCAGGGCTCCTAGCTGTAGGAAACTGAGTTATGTACCTTGCATTTTACTGATAACACTGTAAACAGAGAGGAGCAATATCATAACATAGTCGGCATGAGTGATCAAAGGTATAAACCACCGCCTGAGATGGAGAGCCTCTAGAATTTCTATCACGGGTCTGAAAACAAATGGGCGCTTGAGAATAAAGTTCTACAAATATTCAAATGAGCAATGAGTGCTCAGGCTTTTTTTATTTTTGTTTCTACAAACTTAAGGACCATAACTCCGACTACCACTCTAACAATTTTTTACAAAGATGGTTTATCTCCCTTCCCCTATTATTACCTTGATAACAAATTTATCATAACAAATTTCAAACTTTTCTTGTTTAAAGTATAAGAATCTCATCTGATGTTTCCTTCTTTGCAATTATAAATTTTAGGATGATAAGATTTATATCATGGGTTAATTTTCTTTTCTCACATTTTGTTAGGAGGACGTAAAAGATAATCGATGACTTCACTTCATGTGAAACAAAAAACAGGTGCGATGAATTTTTCTCGCAGTCATAGTAACTAAAAGAGCCGAGCTCTGAAAAAAATTTTTGTTCAAGTAAATTATCTCCATATTTGTAGGGAAGGACCTTTACAGGTCACTGTCTTCCATTCTTTGTATGGCACTACATTATTTGTACCTTACGCATAAAGCAGGCCTTGCCTGGAATGTAAGGGAGATGTGTATACGTGTCAGTACTGTGGTTATGTTTGTGTCGCTAAAAATATATTTAAATTACGATTAGTATTTATATCAATGATTTTAGATTAAATTCCACTTTGGATGAACACTCTGTAAAAAAATATTCAAAAAGCCATAAACACTTTTTCAAAGAGCGGTATCTATCTATCTCTAGGAGAACAGAAACATCTGACGAGTGCTACTAGGCACGAAACTTCGAAGTCGTGGACTGCATAACTAGGTAGGACAATTTTTCAAAACATACTACGCTCCTTAATTGTCGAGCACTGTTTTTATTATGTTATTTGACACTCAACTATATAATTATCTATCTATCTATACATCTATCTATCTATCTATCTATCTATATATGTTTGGGAGGTTGGGAGGCTTTGTTCGCGAACTCCTCCGTTATTACCCAACCCACACCTTGAAATCTTTCCAGGCGTCTATAGCATCCATGTGACTAGGTTTTAAATCATAAAAAATCAACGCAAACTGCTTTCCTCGATTTCTCCAAAATGCTTTGTTTCATCAAAGTAGGCTAAATTACGATCACCAATTTCGTGCGCCATTTTCTCAATAGACTTGAGGTGTAGATTTAGGTTTGAATAACTGCCTGGCTAAGAATTTCCGCTAGGCAGTACACTTTTATGCACTTTAAGCAAAAATTTCACAGCTTTCGAATTTATTAAGCGTT
>JAWDGP010002700.1:0-38407 GCA_033675545.1 Elysia crispata | reverse complement strand
ATAGATAGATAGATAGAGAGAGAGAGAGAGAGAGAGAGAGAGAGAGAGAGAGAGAGAGACAGAGAGAGAGAGAGAGAGAGAGAGAGAGAGTTAGTGAGTGAGTGAGAGAATAAGTTTAAAGTCATTGATACCAAATTCACGTTCCTGAAAAATTCTTTCGAGGAGGACTTAAACCTTTTCTTTTTACAAACACAAAACACACAATTTGAACTGGTTTTACAAGAATTGGACATGTTTTGCTCTTGGTTTCAGCCCGCCAGTTTTGCCTGTACAGAAACGGGTGATCACTTACCTCGAATGATCATGGTGAACGTCAGAGTGGACAAGTGGTGGAAAGTTCGTGATGAAAATATGTTAAATTAAAAAAATACGTTAATCATCTACACGATTTATGAGAACAATAGAATGTTTCAAGGACTTAATCAACTTCCTTCTATATTTGCCAAGTCAGTGGTATAAATTGTGATGGTTAGGGTGGCTTTCAATTTGTCAGTAATTGAGCATGACATTCTCTTTGTGGCAGATATATCAAAGATAAAGGCGACATGGAGTTAAATAAACTATCACTTCTGGAAGGGGAAGAAGGAGGAAGATAAAGAACTAAAGAAGAGATAAGAATACCATAGAAGGCGATGAAGTCAGGGCTTTTATGGGTGGGACAGAGAAACAAGAACAAGAGAGACAGAGAAAGACAGGCAGACAGTGTATAACCAGAATAGAAATAGAGACATAAAAAGAAGAGAAGGAGAAAGAGAATAGACAGAGAGTAAATAACAGATATTTTACAAAAAAGCATGTATAGTAATTTTATTAACATATAGCTAACAGGAAGTCTTGCCTGCTATAGAATCACAAGTGTGTATCAAAGGAACATAAAGGATTGATAAACCTATTAAATATTCTATAAAGAAACAAAACAAAATGAAAACAAAAATATCATAATGATTACTTAGAGTATGTAAAAGGATAACGTAAATGTTTAAAACACGTGTTACTAGTTTCTGGAAGAGCTGCTGTGCCGTTCTACAGTAGGAACCTGGTGTCAATTTGCCCGAGGACGTGATTTGAGTGTGTTGAATTAAAAGATAATGCATCTATCTTTTCACTTTTTCACTTGAATTTAGATAGATCCGTCTCTATAATCTACTCACAGAATCAAGATCTAGACCTTAAATCTTTTTTTTAAATCTAAGCCTAAAGTAAAATCTAAGATCCAAGCAACTAAGAAATCAACATTTTAATTTAAGTGTAGCTGATGTATATATCTATATCTATATCTATATATGAGATATAGATAATAGATATGTGCTTCAAGGACACTTATCAATCACTAAAACTTTACAAGATGAACCTTTGGATTTTCTGGTTTAATAGAATTATTTAAGTATCATCCGACCGTGTCGAGATATAAGCTCTTGTCTCCTCATTGCCTCCGTGGTGATTTCTCTTCACAACCTCGGATGTATACATTCGTCACGTCACCGGTTAGTCTTTATCATTGTCCAAGGCCCCCCCCCCCCCCGAGAGAGAGAGAGAGAGAGAGAGAGAGAGAGAGAGAGAGAGAGAGAGAGAGAGAGAGACTGACACCGTAAGAGTGTGATATCGCATAAGCGGTCGAATAGTGCGACCTGTACCTTGCGAAGACGTCTGAACAGCAGGGCGCGACGCGGCGTGCTGATGCTTGGAGGTAATGGCAAGAGTCTGATGGATGACTGCGTGAGGGATGACTCTATTTTGGCTGGAGAGCGACCACGTGGAGGAGGTTTAGCCAGTATGACCGATTGAAATGGATCGAAAAACGCTGGCTTGATACGATCGACTGAGATTCGTTCAGCGCGACCCGCCAATGTTTATGAGGAAAGTTTTGTCCCCTGGAGTCAGAACTGCGTAAGGACCCAAATAAGGCCTATGTAACGGCCCTTTAGTGCCATCTCGTCGGACGTACACATGTTTTTTGCGGCTACAAAAGATGGGGACAGGTAGGGTCTAGCAGAAGTGTGATGGGGGGACCGAGACGAGGAATTGCACTCTAAAACGGGATGTTCGAACTACAAAATCAGCAGTAAGTCATCCACAGATTTTGCAGATTTAGGTGAAACTAGTTCACCTGGGATTGTCAAAGGCTCATCGTAAACAAGCTCTGCTGAGGAATAACCTAAGTCCTCTTTTGGTGTGGTTCTGAGCCCGAGAAGTACCCAAGGTAGTTCTTCTACCCAATTTGGACCGGTGAGACGGGCTTTTAGAGCTGTCTTGCGAGTCCAATGAAAACGTTCGATCATTTCATTTGCCTGAGGATGATAAGCAGATGTATGGTGAAGCTTGACTCCGAGGCGAGCTGCTATATCACTCCATAACGATGATGTGAACTGTGACCCGCGATCTGACGAAATATCTCCAGGGACACCGAAACGAGCAATCCAGCCAGTAATGAGAGCATGCACACACTCGAGTGTTGTAATGCCCCGTAGTGGAATAGCTTCTGGCCAGCGTGTGCTGCGGTCGATAATTGACAGGAGATATATTTGAAGCCAGATGAAGAAGGTAAAGGTCCAACAATATCAATGTTTATGTGTGGGAATCTTTTTCTCCGGTACAGAAGAAATGTTCTAGTGGAGCTTTTGCTTGGGTTTGTATTTTTGAACTTTGACAGTGATGACATTCTTTCATCCATCTCTACTGACCTGCTTCCGCATCCCTTGCCACCAGAAGCTCAAATTTGTCTGAGACCATTTTGACAGGTGGCTTTGAGCTCCTGGATGTGAGAGATTGTGAACAATGTCGAACAGGCTGCATGCTGGTATCTGAAGTCAGGAGGTACAAATCGGACGTGGAACGCGACGCCTGTTAAAATGTCACACACAAGCTAAGTTGAAGGCTGTCTTTGTAAGCACCTGTACGTCAATACTAGCAGCTTGGAGCTCTAGCCATTGCTATGTAATCTATGCCCAAGGAAACTGCCGTTGGTTGTTCTGGAACAGAGACAGACCGTCGGCGACTAATGTTGTTTTTACCAGAGACATGTGCTATATCGGTGCTAAACTCAGGAAATGGCAGAAGATGTCTTTGTTGTCGTGCTGACCATAGTTCTGTTTTTTTTTTTTGCCATGCCATGCACTGAAGTGGTTTATGATCTGTGTAAATGAGTGAAATTCCGTAATACAAGCTTTCAAAGCATGAAGTACCAAATATACTTCAAGTAATTCTCGGTCGAAAGCACTGTATTTTTTTTCTGCTTTTCGTAGTTGTCGGCTGAAAAAGGCTAAAGGTTGCCAACGGTAAGATCTCCTATATCTATAAAATGCTCCCACAGTTTAGCACTCTTATCAGTTATTCCAACTTATCTTCAAACAATATATATATATATATATATATATATATATATAATTATATATATTTCTAGATTTAGAAGCTATGTCCAAGCAACTTGTAGATCTATTCCAGACCGTTTTAGAACCACCGCCGCTTTAATTGTATGCCTACTTTCAGTTTTAGTTTTAATCTTGCCATCTCTGCTTAGCTGTGCTTACAAGAAGTAGTTTTACATTCAATTACTTATTTTAAGAAAATTGTTATCACATTGTTGCTGTTAATTTTCCAAAAACACTGTTTTGGCGAAAAACAAACATTACACTCCATCCTTTAAAACAATTTACAACTTTAAGCCAAATCTGACGTGGCTGGGTGCTCTGCAAATGATCAGTTAAACAGTCCATCTTTTGTCCTAGCTACAGTATTAAGAGATGCTTTATGTTTGGATCCAAAACTAAAATGCATATCATACCTTTAGGAAAATTATTTTCTATCTTTATGAACTTCTTCTTTTTCCCTGTTTAAAAAAATCGGCTCCATTCATATTGTTTCATGTTTATCGCGATGAATATAAAGTTAGTAGCTGAAACAAAGTCGAAGCTAAATTTGGTAGAAAAAAAGGATGCATCTGTACTTTTTTCGGTTTAGAATTTATTTTTGTACGCGGTTATAGTAGAGAAACATCATAGTCATATTAATTGTTTAAAAAAATTTTCCATTCTGATAAATTCTGGATAGCTTTGGTTCGAAGATAAACCTGAAAATAAAAATTTTAAAACGTATAGTCTTTCCCACAAACTGTAAGATATTGTAACCAATCGCTTGGCAGTTACATGGAAATATGATTAGCGCTTCTTTGATTTATTTCTTTATAGAATAGAATTAAATGTCTAAGCGATATGATAATAAATCGTGTCAATTATTTTTTAATCATATTATGAAAATTATTGACCAAAATAAGATCGGGTTTAAAGGGAAAAAAATATGAAAAACATCGAAGTCTAACATTCAATAATGTTACAAGTGAGTATAAAACATTCAATACACAAATTTACAGAAAAAAAAATCACTGTTAGATCTAAAAAAAGAAATGTAACGATGACCTCGCCAACACTTTCCATGTTGGAAAGATTTATATCTTTCACAGGAAAGATGGTTTTAGATGAGAGAAGAATGTAACACTTATATGTCACAAACATCGGGCTGGAGATATCTGCAATCAGATTTACATATGAAGCTCTAATTTGTAAGTAGACATCAACTTGGATTCAATAACAATTAGTGCACGGTGGATAACAATCTTATAGATATAAATCAGAATATATAGTACTCTAATTTGTTTGTTTTATTCCGAACTCCGAGTTTGATGTTAAAAACACCAATGCTTCTAAATCTAAGACTAAGTGTTTACAACTAATTTACACACAAGCTTTTCTCTGGTTCGATAGACGAGGTGGGTCAACTATGGATAAAATTCTTGTGCACTAAAGTTTAAGGACATTATCACACTAGGCCTAATTTGGGTATTAACATTGAACATTATACGTACATTGTTTCAACTTCTATTCAAATGTTTAAAACCAAGGTCTATCCATAGTTTAATAATTGGTTTTGCGGTTTAACCTGTAACTACAAACTAGATGGCATGGTGTGCCCAAGTTTCGACTGCTATAATTGTAAACAGTGTTTTTTTTTTTCCAAACTAAAGAATTTCATGAATCTTAATCTAGATTATGAAATCAAAGGTTGGATTTGAAGTTGTAATCTGTAAATAAGCATCAACATGGGTGCCACACCCCATGATGAACTGCTATGGTTTACTGTAAAAGACCTTCCCACAAAAGTAAGACATAATTAGGATCCTAATCTAGCTGAAAATCATTAATCGACAAATGGTTGTGGGTTATAACTAAAAAAATACTTGTAAGATGTGTGATTCTCGATTTAAATTTGGACGTTAATTTTGTTTTTGCAAAGAAGCAGTTACCTGAGCGCCATTTACTTCTGTAGGTGACAAAACATTATTGAGGATCAAAATTATAATCTGCTGAACTCGTAACATCTAAAACTTTGATCATTATTATTGATTTAGAATAACCAAAACTTTGGGTGACATCGATGTAAGAGTGCGATTAGATGGTCGAACCTAAGCACCCAAGCTTGGATGGGCCTATTTAAATATATCCTCTTCACACGATGTTTTTTTTTATTTAATTGTAATCACTGATATAATTACTGCTTTATCAGTTAACTAATATGTGCCTAAGAAATTAGTAACTATATGCTTGTAATTTGTAATCCAGTTCCTTGTTTTAGTGCTAACTTAAAAAGCTGGAGTGCCATTCATGTGAACGTTTATCCATTTACTTCAAGTGGAAATTCCCTAAATTGTTATCTTTATAATTCAAATCCACGAGTGACAATAAATACCAATAATCAAAAAGCTCCATTTGAATTGAACCATGTGACAACTTTAAACATGTAAATATTCTAAATCTGAAAGAAATCTTCTCACTGGTTTTTAATTGAGGAAGTGGAATTTATGGTTTAATCTTACAACTCATTTCTCTGTTCAGTCGACTATTAAAAGCTGAATCGTCTATAAACATCGTAAGTTTGAATTCACTTAAAGGGTAGTTAGCTCAACTACTGACTTTTTGTATTCCTAGTCACTAAATGTTTAAAATACATTATTATTGTAATGTTCATAGTCATTACAACTTTTTTCATTAAAAGGCGTTTATCTATCTTTATAAGCCAACTATCTCTGAAAGTAACTTAATTTGATTTCTTGTAAGTTTTAAATTATTTGTAGACATAAAAACAAATAAGCATTTATCATGTTTCCTACAAGTGGTGATTAAACATCTTCAGTCCTAAAAGGGAAATTTTAAACTATTTGAGACATATAGACAAAATATTTTACGTGCATAATGTATATTTTTCAAATTTTCATACCAATAGAGGTAAGCCACTTGAAGCATCTTGATATTTTAATACGTGCAAGGATTGTTTATATGTTTATTAGTTTCTAAAGGCTCCATTAAGTATGAATATAGACATTTTAAAAGGGCTCCTCAATGAATGTCGCTGATTAATAAAAACCAAAAAACATAAATACTCTTAGAAGGTAATATAAAGAATGTTTTTGATGATTTTTTTTTAAATCAGCGTTCAATTTTAGTGAATTTGTTAGATAATGATCCAAACAGAGTTCGTCGTTGCTTCTTACAAATCATCATTAAAAAGTGTGTATTAGGGGGTGGGATATTATTTAATAAAACCCAATTTCTTCGACCGCCCATAAAAATGGACGCCTAATGGTAACTCGTATCTACCTCAAGTACTGGGGAACAGTAGCCAGCCCGTTCATGCTATGGGAATGGACTCTATCCACGCTCTCGTACATGACCTTGTCCTTCTCATCTGGTGATTGTCTGAACTTTTGGTCAGTTTGTATTTTGGGTTGATGATGGGTATTGGTGGTCGAGAAATATTGTTATCAATTTGAATTTTTCAGAAATTGAACCAAAATGCCACGCCATATTCAGCCATGTGATCGAGACAAGTTTGTAATTCTTCATATATCGTGTGGATTAAGCTTGTTTTCCAAGTCTCATACTATTATAATAGCGAGAAGTAGAAAATGGTAGTCGCGAAAATCCATATTCAAACAAAAATGTCATTTTTTCTTGTATGGTACAAACTAGCTTATCATTACTGAACAAATATATATATATATATATATATATATATATATATATATATATATATATAATGCTCGATCTTGCCTTTGGTAACTAGATTAAGGTCACTTTAAAGCAAGGTGATGCTGTTAGCTAATTTATACAATATTAAAACATATTTATATTGTAGAGCTTTGAGCTCTGGCTCCAGGTTAGAACCTTTAGTTCAAATATAAGCCAGTAAAAGCTTACTGTCCTGTATTTATCTATTATCTCATGAGTTAACACGGTTATTCCAGCAGCACTATAGTTTAAACATACATGTTTTCATAACTTATGACTTTTTGAGCATAAAAAAGAAATTGTGATATAATTAATCATTTTTTTTAATATTTAGCTTTGCTTTGTTAATAATTGTCAACAATCTATAAAATATCGTGACCAAACTGCATGAAAAGATTTAATGGCGGAGTCAAATTTATATGCTGTGACTGACTCCATTTGTCGTGAGTACAGTTCATGGCATTGGTTACGTATCAATGGTATTTTTACAATGTTCTGACATCACAAAGAAAGAAAGAGTCAAGTAGTATGACACTGACATATTCTAATAAAAAAAATAATTTGCTTAATTAACCACTTTGAGAAATTTTGACTGCTTTTTTTTTCATTTTGAAATTAGTGAGTAATTTTGCTTTAAGTGGATTTATGTTGTTTCCGTGGCACAGCTTGCAGAAATGTCAGGAGACTTGTAAATTATTTAAAATGCATTTAGGTAACATATATTTTGTTCATTATAGTTTTCACGACTCATTGTTGCCAAATTAATTGAACTGATGCAAGAGACTTGCTCCTGTCTTTTAATTTTTACATTGTATGAGTCAAGACAAAGATAAACTTACACCACTGTCAGCGACATGTACCGTAATCTTTGAAACAAAGATGTTTTAATCATAGCAATTACTGTTATTATAAGGAAAAAAATATCTTTCAGCCAATATTTAGATTTAAAAACGAAATGTTCATAATTGCTTGATCCGATTCAGTATATACTCATTATGCAGCAATGGGAGAAGATGCTAGGGAGAGTAAAGAGAGAAAGAATAATGGAAGGAAGAAAACAGTAAGAAAAACGTGACTCTGAATCATAACATATCTTTATTTTTCTCGATTTAACTTTGTCTCTTGAGTTTTCTTTTTTTATCTTATATGACTATACACATGTAGATTACTTTCCGGTTTTCCATGAACCAGTTTCAGGCCTGTCTCTCAATAGACTTTCAAAACACTGTAAGCTCAGTATTTCATGGTTTGCAAACTCTACAGAAAATAGGAGATAAAGTCGTGATGTCATTTTGTTTAAGGAGGCTGAGTTGGTAGTACTCGATCTTAACATTGTCATGATGTATTTTCCTATATCTGTGAGTAAAGATCACCAGGAGACAGCTAGGAAGATTAGATGTGATAAAGCTGGAATTCTATTGTCCTCTGACTGTTAAGAACCAACACTGGCGTCATATGTTTTGCCTTTTCAGTTCAAGAAAAAATGTCGTCTGGATCAGAGTATGTTCTCAAATTAGTCTCAAGTCCTGTTTGCATTTCCGCCAGCTATTCTTTACTTACAGATACAAAAGAAACTGAAGGCACAGGAAATGTAGTTCACACGGAGCATGCCACGGGTATGATAGGAAAAAAAATCAAAGGATAAAGTGTTACGAGAAGCTGACACAACAACATCACTCATAAATAGAAGACGTAAACGACAGGAAAACTTGTTAGGCTCTCTGATGAGACAATAGAAACCGAACATCTTGTGACGACTGGAATGATGAAAATAAAACGCAGAAGAGGAAAAAAAAAAGCGAGAATCGTCGTTGATAGACTAACGAAGGCGCTAAACTTAGGATATAGGACGAGTGACACATGCACTGAAAGCGACGAGAGAAAGAGATGTGGGGAAGGCCATGGTCGCCTACATTATAGAGCTGCACACCTCACTGGGTCTTTACTTGTCTTCGTCATTCGACCCATTTGTTCCAATTTTTTTTCAAAGCCAAAACTTACATTTTTTCTTCCGCTATCTGCACCTGTCTAACGTAATCATTATAATAGTAAGAGGAAAGGTATTATTTTTGTACGCATCACGATTAATCTTTACTTTATTCGGGCTGTTTGAGTGAAAAAGTAAATTAAAAATGGTAAATTGGTAAATATAATCAAATAACTGAGTATAAGAAAACAAATATGTTATTAATGAAAAGAGTAAATAATTTTGCGTTAACTTAGGTCCTCATGTAGTCATACCCTCTTATAAAACAAGCCATGGATATTTAATTATTGTATTGTGCGCTGTGGTCCACCACAGTCACCTGCAAAATCAGTTCGGAGATATTCAAGATGTGGAGGAAGATAAAGAAAGTAAAATGTGGCTGGCAGGTAAAAGGAGTGTAAGAATAGCTGTATGAAGTTTGGATATATTGCATATGTACTCGAATAAAAAATACTTCTATAAAATTCAGGTCTTTTATTTTATGGTTCCCCTAACGATCAATGTCATGTAAGAACAACTGACTTGAATTACAAGAAAACAGTGCACCTTGCAGCAGTAACGGCGAAAGTAATTATGTAGTCTTATAAAAATTGTTTAAAGCCTAAAAAACAAAATTAGTATTCTCTTTCTGCCCTTATATTCTCTGCGCTTTTTTCTTCTTTTTTTATATGGCTATAAAAAACATGTCTAATTAGTCTAAATATTTTTTATTCGAGGAAATTTAAATATGTTATTCCAAAAGGAACAAAAGTACCAATAAATCATATACTTCGAAAATTAAAAGAAAGAAACTACGAGTTTATATACAGAAAACAAGGCAGGGCGATAGACAGGGAGGCAAAAAGAATAGATAGAGAGAGGATACATAGATAGGTACACATAAACGAAGATAACAGGAATAGGAGGCAGAATGGATGATAAAACAATAAACAAGACAAAGCGAGAGACAGGAGGTGAGAGCGCCGAAGATAAATAATAGAGAAAAGATACACGGAGAAAAAGATATACACAAATATAAGAGACACTTAAAAACATTATAATTCATGCCAAATAGAACATTTCTAGATTCATTAATGGGTTTTAAAAGTCCTCTACAATGAAACTAGTATAGATATGAGGAGAATTTATAAAACTCCTTAAAGGGTGAACTCGACTTACGAAATGAACTGCTTTGAGTTTGTCCAAAAAAAAAAAAAAATATATATATATATATATATATATATATATATGTTTACTGCTGTTGAAACAAGAATGTTTGCGTCTTTTCTAGTTAAATATTTCATTCATCAATGCAAGTCACTCAATCTTTCTCTGATATGCAATGGTTTCAACTCAACTGAAATGGAAGATTTAACACTGTATTTTTCGGCACTAGGCTTTGTAACCAATAGGGCAATTATAGAGATTCATACTTTCATTGGATATCACAATATCAGACATACTATATAAAATTCTTTAAATATCTCACAATTTAAATCATAAAAAACGAGCTCCAGAAACTTGAACAGTCACTAAAAAAATGAAAAACACCAAAAAAACCCTGATCAACTCAAACAACAATCTTCAAGATTGTTTTGGATTATTGGGTTTGCTTTCCTTTATTTTAATCGCCGTTTTATATTCTTTTTCTTCTTTACCTTAAAGCAAGCATTTTAGGCGATTTCTTATCATTATCTTATGCTTTCTTTCATTTCCTTCTCTAAATGAAAATGCTAGAGAGTGAAAATGTGCATTGAAACAGATCGTAATCATTGAAAACTTATGTCGGTACCTGAGCGAGGTCATTTTTAATCATATTTTTATCCTTTTAAACGATAACGATAGTGGTTCTTCATCGCTTATATTTTCCATTAAGAATGGGACCACCGCATGTCCATATATATATATATATATATATATATATATATATACCTTGGCCATGTTAAACAAATAAATCATAATGAAAACCTAGTAGACATAAAACATATTTCTCTTCACGTTTTAACAATGTATAACTAGTCAATGAAAGAAAAACAACAATGTATGGTGTCTGAGCTATAAATGGTTGACAGTATAACATAAATGTATGCTCTGATTCTACTTCGAATGCATTTTATTGTGATTTTGAGTTGACTAAAAACTAAATTTGCTTTCACGTTTTGAAAATTGAATTGCAACAATGAATGTCACTATTTTGCGGTTAGACAGGTAGTATAATTTTTATACCAGAAGTCTTTATGAACACTTTTTCTCGGCTTATCTTAATAGAAAAATAAATGTTGGAATGTTAAAAAATTGTTGGCAGAAAATGAACCATTATGTGTGAATGGTTTAAGCTGAAATAGCGGCCGAAAGAAACTCCTGCGCAAGTGTGCGAGCAAACGGAATTTTCAGTCACCAGTTTTTATAATTTAAAATGTTTCTTCTCTCATTCTATCTCTCTCTATCTCTCTCTATTTCTCTCTCATTCTCTCTCTCTTTCTCTATCTCCCTCCCTCTCTCTCCTACAAGTGGTAATAAATATAATGAGGACTTAGCGCAATAGTTAAGCTGTTTGAGGAAGTTTCCATTAAATCTGTTGGAAAGGCCCTATTGTATTAATAACTGCCTTTTTTCTTTTCAAATGATAAGAATGATATATCCAATATACTGTCAACAATAATGATGAAATTCTTTTAAGTCGATAAAGTATAGACCTCAAGATCCTAAAATCAAATTTAATATTGTTATATTGCTGGAGACCAAGAAACAGTTGTAGAGCACTTAATTTTTTTTTCAGTGGTACTTTAGTGTCATACAAATAGACAAAGTATTATTCGGTAGATTGTTTTTCATTATTTTATTATATTAAGATTTTGAAAAATGTTGCTTTATTCTTGTAGGTAATTCTCATATCTGTGTAAGAGAATGCTCAAAAAATTTCATGACATGACGGCAAGAGGTGGAGCTTAGAAAACAAAAAAGAACTTATTTGAGACTTTGAACATGCAGGAAGGAGAAAAGTCTACATCCTTGTTGTCTTTATATAAATAATTACTGCAGCAAGCAACACCCCAGTTGTGTCTATGACAGAGTTATGTTACTATGTTGAGGTTGCAGTATAACCAATAGCATAAAAATAAAATCGTGTTCTGTTAGATTGAAGGATTTATCGTGTGATAGTTCTCGATAATCATATCTCTTCCAAAACCACTTGGATGATTATATTGTTAAAAATCAGATGGTATCAAAACAACTGCTAATGTCACTTGTGGAGCCAGTGATAATGTTGGACAATCTAGATACGAAATTAAATTATAAACTCCGCGTTTGATGTCTTTAACTCAACGTCCACGCGTATGACAGAAATAATAAAATAAGCAATTTATAATAATGTGCGAAATTCTCTATATCCAAACCTTCGCTGCTCATTTTTTTTTTAATTTTATACCGGTATCTAGATTTACTTCTTGCAGTTTAAAATAATCTTTTTGTTACAGGATAATAAGTAATCGGTGGGTTCATCATTTTATAAGTTGCCTGTAAGTGGCTTGTGAATTTAAGTGGGTTAAATTATAAAGCTTTTCATTTTTTTCACTAAAGAAGCCGAAACGATTTCGTTACTGACTGTTAATCCCATGATAATCGTTTTATTTAAAATGTCTCTGCTAAAAAAAACATATCAAAGAGTTAGTATTTCTCTAAATAGATGATATTTTGTTAGATTTTTTGACAGTGTGCAATCTAAAATAGTTTGATGCATCCTATATTTCTCTCCTTTTATATGGTAACGAAATTAGATGAAGTGAAAAAGTAGATTAAAAAAAATAAGAAAAAAAATGATGAGAAAAACAAATATTGAATAAAAAAAACGCAGCGAAAGAGAGAAAGAGAGAGAGAGAGAGAGAGAGAGAGAGAGAGAGAGAGAGAGAGAGAGAGAGAGAGAGAGAGAGAGAGAGAGAGAGAGAGTGAGAAGGTTAAAATTAATTGAGACGAGAGATGAAGAGAAAATCAGAGAATAGACTGAGAAAGAGAGAGAAATAGAACGCGTTAGATAAATAGACTTATAGATACAAAGATAAAGGCCAGAGCTAAAGCGAGCGAGCGAGGGAATGAGAAAGAGATAGTGAAAGAGAGAGAGAAAGGAAGAGATAGAGAAACTGTGTAAGAGACAAAGAGAGAGAGAAAGGAAGAGAGAGAGAGAAACTGTGTAAGAGAGAGACAGAGAGAGATAAGAGAGAGAGAGAAAGAGAGAGAGAGAGAGACAGAGAGAGATGCAGAGGCAGAATACAAGTAGCAAGTATTAACAGAAAAAAAAATATTGAATAAAAAAAACGCAGCGAAAGGGGGGAAAGAGAGTGTTCCAAGACAATA
Organism: Elysia crispata; assembly: GCA_033675545.1. Classification (NCBI taxonomy): domain Eukaryota; kingdom Metazoa; phylum Mollusca; class Gastropoda; family Plakobranchidae; genus Elysia; species Elysia crispata. The sequence continues at coordinate 25,030 of JAWDGP010002700.1, read as the reverse complement.
TACAAGTAGCAATTATTAACAGTAAAACCAAATATAATATATGCAGACGTTGTTACAGAAGGAGAAATGGGTGAGGTAAATAATAGGTGTCTGGATAACAATAAAGGAAACAAAAGTAGGGAAATTATAAAATTTACGAACTATTAAAAAAAACCAAGGAGTGCTCCAAAACGTGGATCACTACAGTTTTAAATAAAACTAAACTTCGGATGATAAAAGAATGCATGCAATTATTCTTCTGGGAAGTTTTCTTTTCCTGGCTTCAGTTTCACATGTGATCATAGATGGCGAGTACGTGTAATTACTACTACTACTACTACTACTACTACTACTACTACTACTACTACTACTACTACTACTACTACTACTACTACTACTACTACTACTACTACTACTACTACTACTACTACTACTACTACTACTACGTTAACTTCTTCTAGTACAGCTTCTCCTTGTTGCTGCTGCTTTTGCTACTAACAAAAAACAGTATCAATATAATTTAACTAAGAATGTTTAGATTGAAAACTTTTTTTTGCGGGATTGTCTCTTTACTTCATTTACTCCCGCTATTGCTTTTCGAAGATTTATCATCTTTTATACCAGCTTGCCAGAGCTCACTTATTTAAACACACATAAAGATACAGACATACCGTCGACATTTTGGAGTGTACATTTCCAGAAAGAAATAAAATAAAAGCTTTTAACTGTATATTTTCTAATGACCGTCTCTTATTACTTGTAGATTTGTCTGTGATATGTATCACTGTGTAATTGTATACTTTTATTTTATGCAATATTTTGTTTTGAACCTGATCTAAATAATAACTGAAACGCCTAACAACTGTATGGTCAGTGAGGAGCAATAGATGTACAGGTGAAGGGTGAGCAATGTGGGAAACCTGTCTCAGTGTATGGAGTAAAGTAAAATGATCATCTATTTAAAAAAAAATATTATGTCATCTGACTCAATAATATATATCATGTTCAACTTTTACACAAATTCACGAAAGCAAAAAAAAATATGATTTTAAAATGTTGCGAAAATAAATGTTCCCCAAAAAAATTTTTTCCCTAAAAGTTTTTTTTTCACTTTTTAGCATTGGTTGTCATAGAACGATACGATATGTAATAATAAAAAAATTACCCTTTTTTTTTAAAATAATTTGATAGTTTTAAACTAAATTGTTATGCATATTTGAAATTTAAAAATATCTGTGACCAATGTCGAAAAAACATGATGCTGTTATTAAAGTGTCAATAGTGTTGCGTGGCACCATTTTTTTTTTTTTTTTTATTTCTGAATTTTCACTTCCTACAGATATTATCATCAGATTACCTGACTTTGTCAGAAAAATGTGTAATTCAAGGCGAAACCTCGTAAATTTAGTTTTTCAATTGCTTCCTTTTTGTTGATAGTAAAAAAAAAAATGGCCATATTTAAAATGCAAAAAATGGACGACAATCGCGTATTATACGTGCATATACGGAGTCTAAAAACGGATAGAATTCTATGAAACAGTTCCAATATTATAGACATTACAGATCCAGGTCTTGATCTTAAATAAAAACTAGGTTTTTGTTTTTCATTTTCACATATTAAAAAAAAAAATCACAGTCAGCCCTTCCCCCCAACCAATCTCAGCTTTGACACTTTTAGATCTTTACTTAAGATAATCATCGTACTTTTGTGATATGGAAAGCCAAAGTATGACTTTAACTATATTGTTTCAAAGTGATTTTGTTTCAGAAAAAAAAATCTTCGCGATATTTTGTGTGGTAAAGAAAAAATTCACATTTCTATCGAATTCGTATTTTTTTCCCTCTTTAATATTAAAAAAAAATCCTCATTATTATTATAATCAACCTAAATTACGATGAATCGCTTTAAAAGTCTAAGTTTAAAGATTTTAAAAGTTCACTTTTATAATGAATGTTCCCAATAAAACTGATTTGACAAAATGTAGTCTAAAATCTAGTAATAGAGTGAGTGAGAGAGAGAGTGAGAGGGATGGATAGATAGATAGATAGAGAGAGAGTGAGAGAGATGGATAGATAGATAGATATAGAAAGAGATGGATAGATAGATAGAGAGAGAGAGATAGAGAGGGACAGAGAAAGAGAGAGAGAGAGAGAGAGAGAGAGAGAGAGAGAGAGAGAGAGAGAGAGAGAGAGAGAGAGAGAGAGAGAGAGGAGGGGGAGGGAGGGAGACAATATTGTATAGAGCCATTCAAAACTTTTCCAAATTCATTTTTGCGGCTAGGTAAGGAGACCACTGAACAGATTTTTAAACTTTCGAGTTTTAGAATAAAACTGAGTTCTATACTCATGATTATTGTCATGCTCTCTTAGATATATGGTTAATGCAGTCAACATGGTTTCTCAATTTAGACAAGGCCATGACCTCAATCTAAAATGCATTGTGGAAAGTAACGACTTTTTTCTGTGCGTCTTTTTTAACAACCCTTGCAATTGTAAAGTTAAAATTTGCTATTTAACCCATTACAGTAAAGTGTCCGAGTAATGGCGAGAAATAAATCGCACAGATAATATAAGCTTCACATACTGTTCAGTCAAAAAAAAAATATAATAAATTATTATAATCAATCAAATAATAAACACGTTTTATAATTTTTACATTGTCCAAATCCTAAGGTTACGCAAAGAGGTTTATCTGCCTGATACAGCGATTGTAAACATTATATGTTAGAAAAATCGATAGACGGCTAGCTACCTCTGCTGCAGCTTCAAGTTTTTTTTTTTTAGTTTAAATTCAGAAGATCTTTGTAAAAGAATAAAAGAGAAATATGAGAGTTTTATAATTCACAAAAAGTATGATCGATCCAAAACAGAAACAAAAAAATATTATGCAATGGTGAAATGTTTTTAATGAAGCTAATGAAAACATAATGGAATAGAAATTGTGTTCTTCCCGCACTCGATACTTGATTCTTTGTCACTCTCATTCTTATGGAATTTACTTCATGCGTTCAAAAAATTGTTGTATTATTAAGTTTTGAATAAACTAGAAAGGCCACAACACGATTTTAAGAGCTTTCAACCTGTTTTTTTATCTTCAGCATGGACACAATGTGAATACAGCTGGTTTGGTTACAACTGCGAGTACCAGTGTCACTGTGCTGGGTTCTGCTCCATGTGATAAAAACGATGGTTCTTGTAGCTCAGGCTGTCACCGGGACTGATTTGGGCCGGCCTGTCAATTAGTGCTGGGGCTATCGGCACGGATCGGTACCCTACCTGCGGCACGCAGCGACACCCACGGCACATCGAGTAGATGCACGGTACGCGGTACTGTGCCGTGCCGTGCCGTGGGATCCGTGCTAGCTTCTCATTGTCACATGAGTACCGTCGATTTTGAACTGATTCTGTGCAGACAAGTAGGCGACAAATTTTTGTTTGTGATAGAACTTTCCAGCTTTCCCGCCATACATCAGTCAACAGTCGGCACGATCTCTGTGTGTATTTATGTGTGTGTGTGTGGAGGGAGGGGGGAGGGGAGGGTGTCAGCGCTGCGCAAGGGAAATTTAGGGGAGGTGGAATGATAACAAAAAAGATCTAAAAAAAAAAACCAAACAAAAAAAAACAAGCACTCTTCACAGTAAAAGACCGCAATCTCTGAGAGATTTGTTTTAGGCCTATAGTGTCAATGCACACCAGTCTCTTCATTCTTCTCTGCTCTGATTAGAATCATCCTCTCCTTTTTTTGCTTTGTCTTCATGTTATTACACTGCTGTTTCTATGACTTATTGCGCTTCAAAATAACGAGTTTATACTTTTCCATGAAATTTAGTTCTGCTGACTAAACAATCATTTTCCTTTTGTTGCATTTTAGTTAAATGAGCTAAATCTGATTCCTGCTGGTCTTTTTTTGTTGTTTCAATTATTATACTTAGGCCTAATAAATTTCAGTTGCAACAGCATGTTCAGCTTATAATTTTTTAGTTATTGTCGTTTAAGAAAAAATAATAAAAAAAATAACAGATTCATATCTGGATTTTTTTTTTTTTTTTTTGGGGTGGGTGGGTATAATCTCCTAGTTTGTGTGTCATGTTACGTTTAATGTGAAAGTCAAACTATAAATAAGTGTATATTAAAGAACAGAAGCTTGTCATAAATCATGCAATCATAGCTCATCATCTTAGTCTTCTGTCCTTTTAATATTAATTGAATGATAATGCATGCATAATTATATACAGATAAAACTTTAATTATGTCCAGACAAACTGAGGTAATAAAATGTCAATGAGAAGCAAAAAGAAAGGGAAAAAAAATAAAATGACAAAATAGAATAAAACAAAACAACAACGAATAAAAAATAATCTTGACTGACGACTGGGCGCCTCGCGCTGGCACTCCGTGTTGATGCGCCTAACCCCGCTCATTGAGCCACTGGCCAGTTTTTTTCCCTAAGGAATTATTTTTACACAATGCAGCCGAGGTCTAATCTATATTTTTAGATATGACCGACACTAAGCCAAAAGATGTGTGTGATACTGTAGACTATGGACACGCGCATGTGGGTATATCTGTGTGTGTGCGTTTACAAAGGTGCCGGAAAGTGTTAGGGGTGTGCCGTTTCAGCTGCGACTCGATGACTCGAGAGCCTTCACCTGCATTCAGTGCCGAGTCCCTAGATTTAACTTTAGGTTCTCGGATCGGGGGCGTACCGTGCCGCGGATCGGTGTGTGCCGTGCCTACCACGGATCGGGATGTGCCGTGCCCGCGGTACCCTTCACCTCGGGTCCCGATACTCGACGGGTAGTAAAAAATCGGGTAGACCCCAGCAGTACTGTCAATATGCTGAGATACGGTACCAGGACTAGCTTATGTCCGAGTTATTGTGGGGTTTTTTTCATGAGTAGGGAAAAAAAAGGCACACGATTAAGAAAACTCTAACTGCAGAATTACATTGTCTATAAAAATTGACAATAACCATAACAAGCGACAATGCTTTTTGCCGACTGTACTTTTGTGAATCTTTTGTGAAACCATTAATTCAGAACATTATTGGTTCCAAGCTTATATCTAAAATAGTATAAATATTCAGATCGAAGTCTTTTTTGTTATAAAGGCTCATGTGAGAAACTAAGACATTAAACTAACAATATGATGGAAACAATTTTTTCACATGTTTAACCAGTTTTTGAAAATGCAATTCCAAACCCTAATATGAACACAAAATTTACAAAGAGATATTACAAACTGAAAAGTTTAGTATAATAAAGTGAGGAGTGTGTGTGTGTGTGGGGGGGGGAAGGGGGGAAAGAAAATTATGAAAAAGAATTAAAAATGTTGCTCTAGGCTCGAACTGGGGTTCACTCACAATCTGAATAAGAATCTAAAAAATTGCCGCTGACAGGTTAGGTTTCAGCTGATATGTCTTATGATTGTGCATGCGATTTAGCAAACGTTGGCTGTGTTGTTGGGCGCTTTGTAGGCGGTTTTCATTTAGCCCCTCGAGGTAAGGCCCTTTCGATCTTCTTCTTCTTCTTCTTCTTCTTCTTCTTCTTCTTCTTCTTCTTCTTCTTCTTCTTCTTCTTCTTCTTCTTCTTCTTCTTCTTCTTCTTCTTCTTCTTCTTCGTCTTCGTCTTCTTCTTCTTCTTCTTCTTCGGCGGTTTTCATTTAGCCCCTCGAAGTAAGGCCCTTTCGGTCTTTTTCTTCTTCTTCTTCTTCTTCTTCTTCTTCTTCTTCTTCTTCTTCTTCTTCTTCTTCTTCTTCTTCTTCTTCTTCGTCGTCGTCGTCGTCGTCGTCGTCGTGGTCGTCGTGGACGTCGTCCAAGTCTTCTTCACCATATCACACGTATCACTTTTTCTGTCATAATCATTATCATCATCATCATCATCATTATCATCATCATCTAGTAAAATTTCTAGTTTTTACACCCATCACTTTCATGTATGTTTCTATATCACTGACACATTTAAAATAATTTGCTGAAAAAAACAACAACGCCATTTTCGTATCGAATTTGAAGAAAACTATGAAAGCACTGAAAGAAAAACAATGTAGGCTTATTCTAAAAGATTCAGTTAAAAATCTATTGATAAAATATATCAAAGGCCGAGACTCCATGTTCCCGTGAGAAAAACTTAAAACCAAGCGCAAAATATTAACAAAATACCAAACTTCCACGAGATTTTCTCGCTCATGTACTTTAACTTTCAACAATAGATACATTTTAAACCACATACTTCAAAATCAGAACCATCCAAGTTATTCCAATAATCTAAATATTGTCCTTCAATTTTCCTTGTATTTCTTGATCATCTCGTCACAGTGTTTTTAGCTCAATGAAAATAAATTAACAGGTAATAAATTAGACTTGAGTTTGGCCTATAATGAACAAGGTCGGGAGACGACATGGTTAACAGACAGAAATGACGCGACTTGTAACAGTGGCGGAAACACTAACCTGACCGTTAAACTGAGGACTCCTTTTATTATCTCGTGGGTCAGATAATAAGTTAAAGACACAGGTAAAAGATACAACTATGTCATTTGTAATTTATTTTTTTTTAATTCCAGTGGCTTCTATTGAAATACCTAATTGGAACTTAGAAGTGTCATATTTGAAGATTATGCTTTCTTCATTTAATGTTCAACCTTTGGATTCATCAAACTAATTTGTGATGATTGCTATTTAAAAAAAAAATTAAAGCGGTGTAAATTTAAATACCTTTTTTTTCGAAATGTAAAATGAATCATTTGGCGACTTGATAAAAATATGAAATCTCCACAGCCAAGAATGACAAGATTTATCTAAGCTACAAACAGAATGGCATTGACCGGAGATTTCAGCGTGACAGTATACACAGTGAAGCTATGGTGGTTGAAAGAACGTATGATATCGTTTGCGACACACATGTTCCTGTCAAGGAGTTCTCTCTCTATGGAACCGGGGTACTGTCCCTTTGTTCCCTGTATATTAGTGGAGGTATGAAAGAGCAGGTGCTGTAAGTTATAAAGAAATGTTTAATTTTATAATCTAATCAGATACAATTCTTTTTCGACTGCTCATACCGCCACAAAAGTCTCGAAAATTCAAAGACATGAAATTATATAAAACTTTATAACCGAATTCCTTAACCTCTCTCTTATAGCGTATCCTTGGCGCGAGGAAGAAAAAAAATAAGGCTTTTACACAAATATCACTGTGAAATTTTTTTCTCTTCAATGTTTAGGATAGCAAAGTTCTATTCGGGTCACGTTTCAGCCATTCATAACAGAGCTTCCAGTAAAAGTCTCGTTTAAATCGGTAACAAACAAATTATCTACACACTCGCCTTTACATCTTCAATGTTTATTCTAATAATATTTTGGAGAAATGGGCCTCATCTTTAAAGTTCAACTCGACGGGTTTTCTACTACAGATTTAACCCAATGGGCTAGATGTTCAATCTGGATCAATTATCCTCAAAACCTAAATGACTAAAATGCTTCCGAAAACTGATAATAATCAAAATCTAATTTATATTAACTAGTTCAAGGAAAGTGTGAAGAAGTCTTTTTGTTCGGTTGTGGAATTTATCTTCTATCAAAGGTGTTACTTTTCTACATAAAAAAACAGTATATAGCGAACAACATTAACACATGGCAAGCAATAATCCCGCACCTGGGTGTATCGTTCAAAGGTATAGATCCTGCAGCTTAATGTAGTTTTAGTTTCATAGCCGCTTGATTAGAAGCAAGGAAAAAGTTACATTCTCTATTTAAGATTATACATTTTTCTTCCGATTAGCATCCCTTACTCAACGCCATTTTTAGCCCTATAGATTAAAGAATGATGCAGCCGAACAACCTCAAGATGTTTAAGCCTATTTGACTAGAGTAATCCTAGGCGACTCGATTTACATAAAGGTGTAAATGAAAGACCGTCTGACGATGGACTCAAAACTATTTTTTATGTCAAAACTCTCTCAACCATTATGAACTATAATTTCTTTTTAAATAGCTTTGTCGATGTCACTTCGCTTCATATTGAAGAAAATATTACTTATTTTAATGAACCACTTAATTCTTACAATTTCAAATAAAACTACTAGGTTTAGGTACTCATCCTGCCGCTTATAAAGGTTTATCAAATTTATCACTGATCTAGGAGTCACAAATGCCCCATACGTGTCCCTAATGCCCCAAACCTGATCTAGGAGTCACTAATGCCCCATACGTGTCCCTAATGCTCCATACCTGATCTAGGAGTCACTAATGCCCCATACGTGTCCCTAATGCTCCATACCTGATCTAGGAGTCACTAATGCCCCATACGTGTCCCTAATGCTCCATACCTGATCTAGGAGTCACCAGTGCCTCATGCCTCATCTAGGAGTCAATAATGCCCCATATGAATCGTCAATACCCCATACCCGATTACTCAACAATTTTTACATCTTAGAATAATAATGATTTTTTTTTAACTAAGCTAATCGCACATAAACACCTCCATCGAGTTTTTACGGCCGACACCAATAATTTAACATCCTGTTTTCTGTTTTCAGTAAAAAAAAACATCGGACAGAACATTGTTTCTCTGAGGTCACGATAGCGCTGTCAGTAACCTTCTCGTAAACATTTCCATACAAAAAAAACAACATTAAAACTACTTTCCAGCTTTTACAGTATTACATAGCTATGATTACTTTTCAGGGCGTAACTTGGCTTTAAAGCAGTTAACTGTGCAATCATCAACTTTTAGGTCGTGGATCTCCTCTCGCGCTGTGAATGGCAAGCTTGATATTCCAGACAATGAAACCTCCCCGACAGAAACGTGCTCTCAAACCAAGAGGAGATGTCCTGTGTGGTGGAGATTGACGTTCTTACAACGTGTGGATGTCTTCATGTTTCGCATCTACAATAGGATAGATCGTAAGAAAACATGTAAGTCTGTCTGTAATACTATCACATTTTTGAGGATATATATATATATATATATATATATATATATATATATATAAAATAAATAAATAGAGAGATGGAGGGAGACAGATAGTGAGAGATAGAGAGAGAGAGAGAGAGAGAGAGAGAGAGAGAGAGAGAGAGAGAGAGAGAGAGAGAGAGAGAGAGAGAGAGAGAGAGGACACAGGGGGCTGTGTAGGACTCAGCCTTGTTCGAAGACCTCTCATAGGCTAGGGAAGGGAAGCATGCATTTCATTCAAGGCATTTTACAGAGTACGACATGATGAAATAATCACACAACTAACACACTTGAAGATAAGTCTGTGGAAAAGATGTGCAAGCTATGTAAAACCTGTACTGGGAACAGACAGCAGCAATGTGAGTTGATGAAGCAATCAGCTCATTTCAGAAATCAAATCTAGGTGTCAGACAAGGATGTGTGCTTTTCCTAGATCTTTTCTCACTCTAAAGTGAAATAATTATGAGAAGCCTATAAGGATATCTAGAAATTAAAGTAGGAGGGCAGAACGTAATCAACTTGTTATACGCTGATCACACTGTCTTAACTGCAGAAAAGAAGAAGATTTGCAACAAATATCATAAGTAGTTGAAGAAGAAAGCTGAAAGAAAAGGCTGGAATTGAATTTCAAAACGACAGAAGTAATGATCGTCCTTCAAAACCACTGGTGTCCACAGATCAGCATCTCTATCAACGAGAGTGCACCCCAGTAAAGCGTCCAATTCAAATGTTTCTGTATTTGAATATCAAGCAACAGACACACCAATTGCATCAAGTATAGATTTTGCAAAGAAAAGAATAAAATCAATGCTAACTAATTATTTCGATTCACATAGGAAGAAGGGCCCTGGAGTTTTATATTGAACCCATTCTGATGTATGGATGTGAGGCCTGGACAATTTTTTTAAAAAGTTGCAAAAGAAGCTGGAGGCAACAGAAATATTGTTTCTACAGAGAATGCTACATATCTCATAGACTGCACAAGCTATACAAAGCACTCGGTGCGCAAAAATGGGCTTTCGCAAGTCTAGGCATATGAAAGTCAGCGTTTGACCTTGCACCTTGTTGAAAGTTATTGGTCGCAGAGGAAACTGTGGTGTTTTTTTTTTAATTAATAAAAATGGGAATGTTATATCTGACGACCAAAGTGGTATTTTGGTACTAAATGACGCTGTCCTAAATCAAACCCTGTAGCTACTTCTAATTCGACGGTGTTTCTATTGCAGCTACGGAAGATGCATCTTGTGCCATTTATCAGTTCTGGTGGTTTGAGTGACCAAAGCAACATTACTTGCATACCAGACTTCAGCTGTAAGAAAAAGTATGTGATGATCGCCCAGACCTGTTGGTGCGTGCCTTCAGATTGAAGCTAAAATGTTTGATTCAAGCTACAAAAGCTGAATGCTGTAGATGCTTAGCTGTAGAACGTTTAATTCCAGGAAAGAGAGCTACCTCATTCACACATTCTGATATGGCTTTGTTATAACTCAAGAAAATTCATCCCTGCATAACAGATGACACAATCAGCGCAGAAATACTCAACGAAGACGAGACCCATAACTTTATAGAATGTAGAAGCCGGGACGACATTCGCAGCAGATATAAAATGTACGTCCGGGGCTACAATGTCTGACGCTACAATGTCCGGGGCTACACTGTCCGGCGTAACAAAGCCCGACGCTACAATGTCCGACGCTACGATGTCCGGGGCTACAATTTCCGAAGATACAATGTATGAAGTTACATTGTACGACGCTACAATGGCCGGGGCTACAATGTCCGAAGTTACGACGTACAATGCTAAAATGTCCTGGGCTATAATGTCCAAAGTTACAATGTACGAAGTTACAATGTCCGGGGCTACAATGTCCGAAGCTACAATGTCCGACGCTACAATGTCCGAAGCTACAATGTACGACGCTACAATGTCCAGGTCTACAATGCCCAGGGCTACAATGTCCGAAGCTACAATGTACGACGCTATAATGTCTGACGCTACAATGTCCGGGTCTACAATGCCCAGGGCTACAATGTCCGAAGCTACAATGTATGACGCTACAATGTCCGAAGCTCCAATGTCCGGGTCTACAATGCCCAGGGCTACAATGTCCGAAGCTACAATGTCCGACGCTATAATGTCTGACGCTACAATGTCTGGGTCTACAATGCCCAGGGCTACAATGTCCGAAGCTACAATGTCCGACGCTATAATGTCTGACGCTACAATGTCTGGGTCTACAATGCCCAGGGCTACAATGTCCGAAGCTACAATGTACGACGCTATAATGTCTGACGCTACAATGTCCGGGTCTACAATGCCCAGGGCTACAATGTCCGACGCTATAATGTCTGACGCTACAATGTCTGGGTCTACAATGCCCAGGGCTACAATGTCCGAAGCTACAATGTACGACGCTATAATGTCTGACGCTACAATGTCCGGGTCTGCAATGCCCAGGGCTACAATGTCCGATGCTACAATGACCGGGGTTAAAATGTCAGAAGCGTCAATGTACGACATTACAATGTCCGGGGCTACAATGTACGGCGCCACATTGTCTGACGAAATTACAAACCATAGGTCTAAAGCTATCTATTAGTCATGGAACATGCAGCTTTTTAAATTTAGGGAACGGATCATTCTTAGCGGATTAAAAGTCATGTTGAATATTTTTTACTTCAAAATAATGAATATAGATATTGGAGATAGTGTAGACATTGGAGAATCTGAGAAAACTAAAACCACTTAGACCGAACAATAAACGATCTGCGACCCTCACCAAGCAAATAACAGAGATTACACTTGATAATCTGGAGACATGGATGTGCAAGCAAAAAATGATAATAAAAGAATAAATTACCATCTAGCATTTCGACGTATGAGAAGAACACTGCTGTATAGACCAAATTTTCGAAAATCGTTTTTTTTGGCTATTTTTAGTATCGTGATCACGATGCGTCATGTGTCAAAAGATGGGACCTGTAGCTTAATAAATAAAGAAGTTAGCCCAATCCAACACGTGGATGTTGTAAAAAAATTTAGTGATACACTCCTGTAAAGGATTGTACAGGATTTTGCCCTTGTTCATTCATGCTATTTTTAAATTCAACACTCCTGTATGTGACAATACAGGAGTATTCCGCAACCATCTCAGAAATTGTCTGTATTACCAACGGGAATTAAATTTACTACACAATGGAGATACAGGAATTCGGCATTAAAGGCACTCCTTGACTTTTGCGCTTTGGCCTCAACGTCCGTTGTGCTTTATGTGGTTGCACACTTTGTACACATTGTACACATTCTTTCTATTTCCGATTGTTACATCAACACTGCTGATACGACTCGGTTTCTTGGATTCTAAGTATGGCTTCAATCGACACACATCAGGTATATAAAGCTTAAATAAATGACATAAAGTTAGTAATAGATACAATTTTTTAAAATTCCTTCTTTTTATATAAAATATATCATTGTGCAATCATAAAGTATAGTCTATTTTTTCAGAAGAAAGAATTCCCGTCCACGATGTGTAAACATGGCATTGGACATACAGGAGTCTTGTCTATAAAGTGCATTTGGCACGCAAATCAAGATGTATGATAAAGAAATGTAATGAATGAAACTGTACTCTTAACATTTTAAATAAAGTGTACACGAGGGAACTAAAAAAAAGATTGCCACAAACTCTTTTTACTACCAATGATTAGCATAGTTCTATATGGGTTTTGTTTTAAAAAGAACGAGTTTTAATGACAAGCTGGCATTTTCCTATACACAGATTGAGACAGAAAAGGTTGAACTGTCAGCTTCTCGGGATGTATCATTAGATCCAGATCATGGAAGAGACCAAGATAAGAATGAGCTAAGCACGTAACATCTTTATAAGTAAGAACTATAGAGCTACAGTTAGAGGTAGAGTTCCAAAGTGATTAGAAATAACTTTTAAGAAAAAATGATCAGAAAATTGCTTGCCTTTGTGAGATTAAATTCCTTGACTTATAGAACCATCATGTGGTCCCCTCCTCCAAACGTAAATTAGAAATCCTTATGAGAAATAGAGCAACGCACCAGTTATAAAGTCAAGAAAGCATCATAATACGTGAAACATAGAAAATGAAAAGTTTATGATATTGCGTTGTTAGATGTTATCAATCACGCCACATCTACACAACTTAGGTACTTAATAGGAGATTTAAGACCTGGGGGAATGATTACATAAAATCATAATACTATGAAAACTGATAGTTACCAGTTTAAACTGTCTGAACTCTAATATTTTTTCGCTTACAGGTGCAAACGAGTGAAACGGGGCTGTTCGCACACCAATCTGTGATTGAACCCCGGGCTGATGAAGATGTTGAAGAGGAAGATGAATATCTTGAGGTAAGTTACATTATTTTTAGATCTCAGCTTTCCCTATTACACTCTATTATCTTCGCTCCGCATCATCAGTAAGTCTTTTATAAGTGGCGCAAATAATGACTTTTGATATCCACTTGTCTTTCTTTTATATTTCCTATCATGTTTTTTTTTAATTCATACTCTTTTTCCTGTATACATGCTGCATTGATTTCCACTTTGATTGGTTTTATAAGTCATATTTTAATTCCAGCGCTTTTTATAGCCAACGGTGATGATACTAGAAATGATTGCCGATTTAAGATTAGACATATTTTGTTTCCTCTTGCGTTCTTTTCAGGACATTTCACAGGAGAATTTGGATAAACTTCGCACCCAAGTTGAGCTGATGAGAAACAAGAGTTGCTTGGAGGACGGAACCCTGAATAATACCGATGACAATGACAGTTTGAGGGACTTCGACGAAAAATCTTCCGATGATTTTGAGCTGGGAAACGATGATTTATGTGATACTGACACAGACTGGTCTGACTCCGATCTGCAAGCTCTTGGACTGAGATGTTCACAGTCTGTAAAGCGGGAAAAGGAGCTTTTATCAAGTGACAGTGACTCTGATATCCCTCTTGCAAATTTAAAATCTGTTTTGGCAGTGTGGATGAAAGAAACGGGGCAAAAAAAATTTGTACAAACTTAGCTAATGGTAAAAACTCTCTTCCACAGTCTAGCATATAATTATATTGTTTCTAACAGAAGCGCTGAAACGGTTACAGATACAGTTTCTGAAGCAGAATTTGCCACAGAAACTAGCCAAACTGCCACAATCACAGAAACTTCATCGAAGGGGGATACTTCGGAGTTAAGAAACAAGGTACCATCCCCAATATTTAGTGAGTCTGCTATTGTGACCGAAATAACTGAAAACTCTGACCATCAGGAAAGTAGGAAAAAGAAAAGACAACCGCAAAAATGGAAAAAGAATGCAGCCAAAGTGCTCAAGAACGTGGTTGTGCCTACACCTCAAGCCGCGGTAAGGAAGTCGCTGCCAGAGAAATGGGACCGCACTGCGGTGACAACTGAAAAGAAAATGCTCCCATGTTTTTAAGGAGGAAGAAAGAAAAGCAATCTTCAGCAGTTATTGGAGTAGTGGGGACGTAAACGTGCAGAGACAGTTTATTGCTGGCTGTGTAAAAAAGTTAATACCGGAGCGAGTGCGTACAACGAGGCCAGAGTCGAGAAGAAAATTCACATTGACGTACAGCCTTTTCAAGGAGAACGATCGGAAAACAGTTTGTAGAAAATATTTTCTAAATACTCTGGGAATCAAACAGGATGTTGTCTATGGCGCAATAACAAAAGCAAATGATACCGCAATAGTCTCGCAAGAGGAGAGGGGCAAGCACAAAAACCACAAAAGTGCATCTCAAGACAGCCTTGATGAGATCAAGATTCACATCAAAAGTTTTCCTGTGGTTCCCTCCCACTATTGCCGCCATGATACATCTAAATTGTTCTTGGAGGCTGGCTTAAGCCTCAGTTCTATGTACCGGCTTTACGTAGAGTCGCAAAAGGCTGAGGGCAAAGGCTGGGTAACTCAGTCCAAGTATAGAGAAATTTTTAACAAAGACTTCAATCTTGGATTTTTTGCTCCTAAAAAGGATCAGTGTGATCAATGCTTGTCCTACAAAGCCAACCCACTCCCATCCCAAGAACAACAAGATAAACAAAAAGAACACCTGTTGAGAAAAGAAAAGGCAAGAGATTACAAAGCTACCATAAAAGCGCAAGCAGGCACAGATCCAAGCACAGCAGCCTCCTGCTTTGATCTTCAGAAAGTTCTTCAGTGTCCTCATGGTGAAGCATCCAGCTTCTACTATAAGAGAAAGCTAGCAGTATACAATCTCACATTTTATGATATGGTTACACAAGATGTAGAGTGTTTTATGTGGCCAGAACACGTGTCATCCCGAGGAGCCAACCAAATTGCATCATGCTTGTGGCACTACATTGAAAAGTAGGTTGCTTGCGGCAAAAAAGTTTTGACCTTCTTTTCTGACAACTGCGCTGGTCAGAACCGAAACAGAATTGTGGTAACTATGTTTTGGTTTGCCATGAAAAAATATGCTTCTCTAGATAAAATAGAGCATTGTTTTCTAGAAGTGGGACACACACAAAATGAAAACGATTCAGTGCACTCAGTAATTGCCCAAGCGGCAAAGAAAATACCCGTCTACACACCTGAGCAATGGGCAACTGTAGTCCGTGGAGCAAGACGGAATAAGAGACCTTATTCAGTCAAAGAAATGTCATCAGGTGACTTTTTTGACTTCAAAGAAATGTCAAAAGGATTGAAAAACCTTGACCTTGATGAGGAAGATGAAAAGATTGCGTGGTCAAGAATCAGAGCCATTGTTTTCAACCGAGTAGACAAAGACGCGATGATCGTTCGTTATGATTCAGGTTGCTGCAGGGTAAATCTGATGCGCCTCGCCCGCCGCAAAAGAAATTCTGATAATGAAAATTTTGTCTTTGATTTGCAGCAATTAGTGGAACCAGCTGGAATAACTAAAGATAAAAAGAAAGACCTTATTTCCTTGTGTACATCAAACCTCATTCCTCCTGCACACCACTCTTTTTTTCACAGCTTGCCCACTATTCCGTAATCAAGTTTCAAAAGGCAGTATATTCATGCCTTTGTTTTGAATAATACTTCTAATCATAGTTCAAGGGGCTTTTACTTTAATTGTTTCATGCTTTATTTAACCTGAGAATCGCAATTTTTAAGTAACAGTTTTGTTATTACTGGTGTGGCTTTAGTTTTGCTTGTTATATAAAGTTACTCAAAGGTTGAAGTAGATTGTATTACAATGTTGACTTTGTATTTAAGAATGTTAATAATAAAATTTTTATTGACTTGCTTCTGAAAATATTATACAAAGATGCTGGACATATAATTTACTTCATTTTGTTAAGGACAGTTTCATATGAGCCTATAAACAACAATGTAATATGTAGACAATAAGTAGACCATTTATTAATTAAACAAACCATATTTTATTTTTAATTTCTCTCTATTATAATCTGAGACAATCCTGTATGTACTTATTATGAAGTTTCGTTCTTTAATGTGTCTTATATGTTATTGGTAACACTCCTGTATGTCCCTATACAGGAGTATTGACCCAAACACATTCAAGATTTGATTACCTACATTCCTGTATATCCGCCACATTCTGTTAATAAATGGCTTTTAAGGCTTTTCATTATCGGTCACATGTGTATATTGATGTCATTGATGTTATGTCTTAGTCTTAAAACTGTTTACACAAAATTGACGAAATGGTGAAGTTTTTTGATCCTCCTGAAAAATTTACAAAATGTCGCTTACAGGAGTGTTCTTCTCATACGTCGATTTATTCATTTAGACAATCCAAGGTTCGGTGTAAATTTTATCGCTCAGAGAATAGCATTATCTACTCTATAGCGATTTATTGATCTTACCAGTTTCTTCTCTTGCTTTAACTTCACTCAATAACAAACTTTACTCTCATTAGTCATGTAACCATTTACTGAAGTTGAACTAACACACATGATGTCAAAAGTAATCAATAGATGAATGCTGTGGGCCCCACCTTATGTACTTCAAGCTCAATACTATATCAGGATGGAATAAAGTGTCATATCAGTATACAGACCAAAATACAGCACCAGAAGAAGTATACTCTGTGGTACCGAATGACATTATCATAAACGTCATACGTGTAATAATAGGAAAAGGAAGAAGCAGCTTTTTGACTATATGTGAAGTGGAAGTTTTTGGTGAATGTCATAACATAATTACTACTACTACTACTACTACTACTACTACTACTACTACTACTACTACTACTACTACTACTACTACTACTACTACTACTACTACTACTACTACTACTACTAATACTACAAATACTACTAATACCACCACCACCACCACCACCACTACCACTACTACTACTACTACAACTACTACCTTACTACTACTACTACTACTACTACTACTACTACTACTAATACTACTACTACTACTGCACCGCACCTACTACTAACTACTACTAACTACTACTAACTACTACTACTACTACTAACTACTACTACTACTACGACTACTACTACTACTACGACTACTACTACTACTACTAACTACTACTACTACTACTACTACTACTACTACTACTACTACTACTACTACTACTACTACCACTATCACTACTGCTACTACTGCTACTGCTACTACTATAATCCTCTCGACAATCGAATGCAGCTCTGGATTTTGGTCAGACGTGAGGGATTCACCGAACTTGATATCTGCAGATTCGTCCTTCTGTCCTCAAATATCTCGGGTAGTCTTCCGACACTGGATTATCACCGATCAAAGTATCTTGATAATGTCCATTTTCTGCCTCGAAGTCTCAGTCACGGTCACATATAATAGAACATTCAGATCATCTTGCGTCTGGATGGAAAACATGGGTACTCTCAGTTCAGTTTCGTCAAATCTTAACAGGTCCTTCCTTAGAAGATCTCCATCAATTGATATTAATTATATAATTGTTAGGATTAAATCAGAAAAATGTACTCACATTTCTCGAAGAGCTCTCTCTGCTCTCTCTCTCTCTCTCTCTCTCTCTCTCTCTCTCTCTCTCTCTCTCTCTCTCTCTCTCACTTTCTCTCTGCTCTCGCTCTCTCTCTCTCTCTCGCTCTCTCTCTCTCTCTCTCTCTCTCTCTCTCTCTCTCTCTCTCTCTCTCTCTGCATTGATGGGACAACTTCTGACAACTTTCGTCTTGATATTAATAAGTCGCACTTCTATTAGGTTTATTAATATAATTGAAAATCCCATCCTGTCAGGAAGAAATTTTCTTTCGAATAGAATTGAGTTATCAATGACACTGAATATGTAAAACAAAATGTCAAATTCGAATTTAATTTTAAACAAGGCCCCAATTTTTATTTCCAATAGAATGTGATGCTGGTACTTACGGGTCTAAATGTTTACGCCTCTGTAGCCCACACTATGCGGAGTCACACAGAGCCTGCCATCACGTAAGTGGGAAATGTGATAAGGGCTGTGACCGTGGGTACTATGGAGACAGATGTTCCTGGACCTGCAGCAGTCACTGTGCAGGATCACACAACGCCTGTGACTGTACTAGTGGAGAATGTGAGATAGGCTTTCATGCCGGGTATTATGGAAGTCAGTGTGGGAGTAGCTGCAGCAAGAACTGTGCAGGAAATATAGCGTGTGATCGATATACTGGAGCCTGCGATAGCGGCAATCCTGGATGGTATGGAAACATTTGTGGCTAGAGTTGTAGCACTAACTGCGCCTGACCACACAACGGCTGTGACCGTACCAGTGGAGCCTGTGAGGCAGGCTGTAAGCCAGGGTACACAGGACTAAAGTGTACTCACCGTAAGTAAGGTTTACGATTTGGATAACACGAAATTGTAGTAAAAGTTACTGAAATCCTATAAACTTTAAAGTTTGAAACTGCATACATTT
Source organism: Elysia crispata (assembly GCA_033675545.1). Taxonomy (NCBI): domain Eukaryota; kingdom Metazoa; phylum Mollusca; class Gastropoda; family Plakobranchidae; genus Elysia; species Elysia crispata. The sequence continues at coordinate 6,198 of JAWDGP010002700.1, read as the reverse complement.
CAAAATGAAGTTCGGGACCCATTTGTTTATTCTTATCCTTCACGTGTTTTTAAAGTGGCGAGCCTTCTCAGAATATAATTATCAGATGTCAAAGAATTTCACAGTGATAAACAAAGTGTTTGACTTCATTAATTGACATAAATGAATTTTTTGCGAAGTCACTATCATGATTATGGTGTGATAGACTGAAAAAAAAAATTAATATTGCTTTTGTAGCAAAAAACAGTCCATAATCTCCGAGTTGGATTGCGTCATCAACACAAACTTGTGAACAGAAAAAGCCTAAAATAATTATGAATTATTGAAATGAAGCGCATATAAAACGTTGTCTTCCTTTGACTTAAACTCAATTGATTTGTTAATCTGGAACAAATGTGTGAATATTGCGCACTGTTCTCTACTCAGGATGTAAAAGAGGCCGCTGCGGTAAACGATAGAAGACGACCTGCAGTGAACACTGCTCTGGTTACTATAATTCCTGTCACCATGTCAACGGGACTTGTAACAAGGGCTGTAATCCCGGCTACCATGGATCTTTTTGTAGTAAGAGTAAGTCAGCTCTTTTGAAAGTCATCAATATTCGTGTGGTGTATTTTATGAGTAAAGATAATTTAATCACTGGACAAAAAGTATGAACTGTTAAAAATATTTTCTTCTCAAGCGGATACTGACTGGATGAGTTTTAACGAGATAAAAATATTATGGGGTACTTTTTTGCTGAATTTTTAACCTTTATTGAGGCTAATTAAAGGTAGATGAATCGTCTGTTACCGTTATCTCTATTCTTCAATATTCTTTACGCTGTTGAGATCATATAAAAATATTGTCTCTCTCAGCAGCGTAAATTAATTTTTCTTTTCATCATCCATAATGATTTCCGTCTAGCATACCGTCACACTAGATCCTATTCCGTATATGGATTTTGTCATGCTGTTAAAGAATTTTGTCTGAATTTGTAACATTGTAATATCTCTTTTACATAAATTGTAACTAAAACCTCGCTTTAAAATATGACGGAGTGAAAAAACTTCAACCGCCTCAACTAAATTTATTTTCTTTAACAAGTAGAGTGGCCCTATTCTTTTCAGAGTTGGTCAAGGTGATAAGGAACTCAGCTACTGTGCATATGAGTTGGGGAGGATGGGGAGGGAGACATCTTTATCTATTTGTATGATAAAAATGTCATATTTTATGGCATAACTGTCTTACAATTAGTCCAGATACTGTTGTTTAAAGTAAAAAACACCTAAGGATCAAGATGGCCGGGGCACACCCCTCACTGTACACTGGTTACCCAATCACTGTAAGCTCGCATAAGCTGGACATCGTTCAATTTCTCGATTGTTCTTTCTCTCGCTTTAAGCATCCCAGTAAAGCCTAGAACGCAGTGAGAGAACAAACATCAACACGTCTTCTACACGGATTCGTCTTTCGGTATGAACGTGCATTGGGAACCCTATTTAAACCTTCTGCTGAAACGTAGTGACAACACAGCTTCACTTCACTGCAGCGGCTGCTAGCTACAACTTTTTGACGAAAGTACACAATTGCTTAGCTAAATCGTGGATCTTGTCTCGCGTTCGAGTTGACAGACCCGAAATTACATAAGAAATGAAAATAAACGCACGCACACGTATATATATTTATATATATATATATATATATATATATATATATATATATGTGTGTGTGTGTGGGTATATTATGAGAGAGAGATAGAGAGAGAAAGGGAGATAGAGAGAGAGTTATCAAAGCCTCCGTCGTTGACGCTGTCCGTACGGTTACACAGAATGTACATGTCATAAACCATTACAGAAACAAAAAGACCATAGAGAAATAGCTTCCCATATTGTATAACAAGGACAAAGGTAATATCAACTGTTGCGAAGCGGTTCCAATTTTTGAAACTAAAAAAAAAGTTTAGACTTGTCATGACTACAGTTCTAATAAATTCTTCATTGCTTACACTTTCTGCACTTTCTGAGGATGGGAGGGAGGTGCAAAAGGTGATCTTTTGCTTAGAGAATATTACCAGTAAAACCTGCACTGTCGAAAGACCCTTTTTACTTGACTTACAAGAAAGAGCCCATGGTGTTTGGAAATCTTGTAAAGTCCAGAGTGTTATACTTACTAGCTTTGATTGCTCATTTATCTCCAAAATATAATTGATGATGTGCGTGCTTTGGCTTATTGTAAAGACAATAAATAACAATTATGATTCTGTATATGGCTGAATGGAGTTAGTGTCCGTCTGCCTAAGTAAGAGCATAAAATCAGATTCGAGAATTACGTGTCGTCAGAATGTCTCACAGGAAAATACGGCGACAGATGTTTGACAAACTGCAGCGTCACCTGGACCAGACAATGCCTGTAACCATGTGTATGGGTTCTGTCTTGACTGTGATCCTGGTTTCAGCGGGAAACGGTGTAAACAGAGTAAGTATTGTTTCAACTTGACGCGGTAAGCAAAAAATGTAGGGGAAAAAATAAAAATACATAAATATGTAACATCAGTAGAAGAATGGACAGACAAGAAAAGATTATCGACAAAGGATACAATAAAGGTACAGAGTATTTAGATAAAAAATATTGGATTTTATGAAGTCAAGAAACTAAATTTAAGGCAGAATTAAAAAAAAGTTAACTAAATATAAACATCTAAATATGAAGTGCAGCGGGAAAAAAGCTTACAAATCGAATAATTATTTATGGAACCCAGTCTAAGATATGCAACGGCAGTTTTTTAAGTCTTGGTCCACTAGAATATGGCGCTAGAGAGAGTGGAATGCCAAGATGATCCATCAAGGGAAGCAGCTTGCAGGGAGACAATCATGGTATATCTAGGCTTCAACACAGGTCAGTTGGAGAGATTCTTCCGGCAGAGGAGCGTCCGATCCAACACGGTAATAATGAATATCTGGCCCGAGATACAAATAGACACGTCCCAGTTGACAATACATAGCAGCTATTGACAACACCAGCGCAAATACCCGTAACCAATCTGTGCTAGCAAACATCGTAGAATACGAACTAGGAAGATCAAGGAATCATGCAGGCAGAACGTGTACAACAGGATACAGACGTTAAACGTAAGTGCATAATTGTCGAAAATCCCTGGCAGAAATTATTACTTCACAAGAGCAAATAAAACAGAGGAGAAATTGATCTTAAGAGCATTAATCTCTATTAAAAAAAATCAATACTCTATACTTTAGCGGGTTCGAGATTTTGCAATTCTGAAGTATAAGTGTTTCTTTATGATCACAGGAATCATAAAGAGAAAGTTGCCTCTCATAAAAATTTGGAGAGATTGATACAAGTCCTAATTTTTCACGCATCCCTGTAAAATACAACTCCTGACTGCAGTTAAATCAGTTCTTGTATATAAACAGTTGGCACAAATTCCAAAAAAGATAAGCTCTGAGAGCGGAATAGTAAAGAAAGCTCAAAAGAAAAGTTCACAATAACTGTAGTCAGCAATGCATGACGGAGAACCGATATACCAAGTAATACCTACAGACGCACAGGTACACTAATCGTTAATCAACTTATGACTTGTCTAAAGCATTTACTGACACGGTGAAGAAGCCTTAGGCTACCTAAACACAAAAGTTGCATATATTTTCTAACATCGCCCTCTTCCTGAGATAAAAAGTACAATTTTTATCGACAAATAAAGAATACAGTTACATCTGAGCATGAAATCAGGGTATCTGGTGGACGTGAAAAAACAAGGAAATCGGAAGCAAACCAAAAAAAAAAAAAAAGATATTTGTAAAAAGGGACATAGCCTAAATACAGAAACGGCGAACAAATGCAAGACACATATACATTTGAAAAGAGTAGAGCAGAATAACCTTTGAAATAAATACTTGAGATGAACTATTGCAAACATTAATGAAATAATGAAGAATAATTTAGACTGAGCACAGTAAAAGAAATGTATATTGCTTCTTATATAAAAAATTGGAAAACCTCTCACAAAAACGGAAAAACGTGATTTCTTCTTCCATTTAGCAGATGTTGGAAATTATATTTAAAACAGTTGTTTATAATTTTGCAGTTAATCGCAACTATTGATAGTATTGAAATACTTTTGAATTTCAATCGAATGGCTTTTGTACTGTGCCATCAAAATATATAAAATAGTAACAGATTATTTTTCAACCCTTGTTAAATAGTTTTTGTTGATATTACTAAATATATAAACAGTCTTTAAAAGTATAAAGAGCACAAAATACCAATTTTTTATTTTCTTTATTTTATATTTAAAACATCTAACAAGATACTGTAATAATGAAATTTTGCATCATGTATTGCCCCGTTATGTCTCAGTGCACTGAATTAAGAAATGTAAAATTAATGTAATGATATCTAAAAACTCAAATTGAATTAATTGGACAGTCGGTTTGATTATATAAATGATATTTTTTAACTTTTACTTCACATTATTTTTTAGCGATACTGGAGACGTAAAGTTAAAATATTGCACCATAAAAGGATTAAAGCAATCGTTACAGTAAATTTTGTTTTGATGAATTGTTCATGGAAAAAAATTTCTGCCTTTCAAAGAACGCAATATAATAATTCGAATGCATTTAAAAAAAAATAGACAACTAATGTTAATAAGACGCGACTTATCAAAAAAAGATCACTCGCCCCTTATGATGATGAAAAGATTTAAAAATCTCGCATGTTTACGTTCAGACATAATACATATATAACATAAAATTCTGAAAAAAAATAGGTAAAATACACAACTTATATCGGTCAAGTAGTTGTGGCAATTTGCCTGAACTTTTATGATGATAACGATTGTTGTGCACACAGGGTAGGAGATAGATCACGAATAATAGTCAAAATATTTCAACCTTGGACGTTCATTGACGGGAATTCATATTCCAGCATTGATTCTCCATTAGGTGATAGTCACAGTTGATGCAATACGTAATACCCAATGACGGTCAGGATAATTATACAAAGTGAGCGGAAATCGTGAATCAAATATTATATACTGTGTCATTGTGAAATGACTTGATATTAGATGATTTAATTCTTAGAAACTGCCTGCAAACTTAAGCCTTAATGTATCAATAAAATTATGGATGTCTGTTAGTGCAATAGTGGCGTTGTTTTGTCTAATAGATACTTGCTATTGTCAAGAAAATAAACACGGGAGGAAATGAAAAAAAAATATAAAAATTTCTGTAAGAACATATCACAAATAGTAAGGTGTGCATAAGAATACACTACTATTATCTGCTAAACCATAAGCGCATGTCTATTCTTTAACAATATATCATTTCTTTATTTCTTAACTAAAGAATTACTTTCATAAAATTAAATTAAACTAATTACATTTTCCAACACTTTACATGTCAACTCAACCTAATATCTAATTAAATTCCGTCTATGTAGAAGTGGTAACAGCCATAAAATAGTAGATAAGTACATTTTTCGCTTATGTAGCAAAACAAAAACTTTCGTTTAGACGAGACATATACACAGAAAGCCATTCGTGAGCCCTTTAGACAAAAGAAAAGAGAAAACGGGGCAATTTTATACTCAGCAATGGTTATTGTAACAAATCATTTTCAGCCCTACAAAACTAAAATTCAAAAAGATTGTATCCTTGGGGTTTTGATATATTTTAAGAATGGGAAAACAAAACTAAACGATGTTGTTGGGAAAGTGAGATATAAACAGAGAGAGAGAGAGAGAGAGAGAGAGAGAGAGAGAGAGAGAGAGAGAGAGAGAGAGAGAGAGAGAGACAGACAGAGACAGAGAGACAGAGACAGAGACAAATCCAAAATAGAAAAGCCAAAACACCACACTTGGAGTGACAACTTGGTAATTATAAAGGATCCTAAAAGGACGCGTGTGTGTCTGTAAAAAGTGTGAAACAAGGTTTCAGAAAAGAGACAGGCACACCACTTTTATAAACTACGGGACTAAAAAAAGAAACAACACAAGTATAGATTAAACATAAAAACGTTTCGCCTTTATTGTGGCTTCATCAGAGTGTGTAGGAAAAAATTGTTTTTTTTTCTTAGAAAAGCAAAAACACCACACTTGGAGGACAACTTGGTAATTATACAGGGTTTTTTTCTTAGAAAAGCAAAAACACCACACTTGGATGACAAATTTTTTTCTTAGAAAAGCAAAAACACCACACTTGGAGGACAATTTTTTCCTACA
>JAWDGP010002698.1:292500-327436 GCA_033675545.1 Elysia crispata | reverse complement strand
GAAATTGTTTTGCCCAAATAAAATCACTGCCAAAAGTTTGTCATTGTATACACTTAAGAGCCAATTGATTTCATTCGAAAATGAAGAAAAAAGACAGAAAGTGTGTTATACTGCCATCATCAACACATTTTAATATGTCATTAGCACAGCATCAACAATTATTACTTGGAAAAATCTTTTTGGTTTGATTTTTTTCCCTTTTGGAGGGACTCCCTGTTTTTTGTTTTTTTTCTTTTTACTGATTTATTATCCCATTTAAGTATGTTTTATTCAAATTTACAGGCCTGTTTTTTTCTTTTAATATTTATTACTATTATTATTATTCTAATCATTATCATTACAATTATTAGTATTGTTTTTGCACTTGTATTTTCAGGCCCTGTTCCGTTCAGTGTCTCAAATCAAAGCCAAAGAAGAAAAGTTAAAGACTGATGCAAACCTGGCAAGATCTTCAGTCTATCATCTTAAAAAAGGTCTGTCTTAGTAAATGTTTTTTCATGGCTTCTGCTTTGCAGGAGAAAATCAAGAAATTATGTCTCATCTAGATCTGTCTTCTAAAGTCCTGCGGAAATTATCTTCTATTATCAGAATTTAAATTTTTCAGTTTTCAACATTTAGAGGGGAAGCTAAACCCAGAGTTCTTAATACGATTATCTTCAAGTATGACACGAGTGACACGCAACTTTTAATTTTTGGGTTTTTTTTCTTTTATCATCTATTTGAAGGCAGTTTTTCGATTCTTATAATTGAAACTTTTCTTTTGCTCAATGAAAGGATCCTCAAATTATCGTTGAAACATTCCTAAGATCCCAGTTAACAGAATCTACCTTGTGCACGAGATATCTCGTACCACTGTATCTCTGTATCAGGGCCCGGTCCAAGTTATCTCAGACCCAGGGCTGCTAACTCCTGGTCCAAGTACGAGAATACTTGTATTTGATGTCACTCTTATATTTAGACCTGTAGCTCATTTATTTCATGAAAGAAAGACTAGTGGAATGTCAAATAATCAAATCAATGGAACACAACTAAGGCCCTCTAACTATAGAGATGGCTTTGTTGACAAAGCATGCCTTGTGTGTGTGTGTGACGCGTATGTAAAAACAGTAAAAAAACTTCACTGTGATTTCTTCAAAATTGTATTATTTCAAAGTGTTTTTTTTCTTAACTTTTATATAATATAGGAAGCAACCATCATTCGATAAGTTTAAAGTCAAAATTTCATGAAGATGGATGAAGAAATATAGAAATTAGAGGCGATCATATGGAACACACACAAACACAACAACACAGCCCAGGATTGTGGGTCTTGCTAGTTAGGCAGCCTTAGCATAGCTGGGCCATGATACAGTCGTGACCTCAGCTGGCAAGGGTAGATTCTGTTAATTAAACGTTTTTCATCTGTAAGTTTTTATATCTTATCTTGTAAGCTTTTTTCTACTTTTTTTTCTGTTAATTTTCTTATTTTTAAATACTTTTGTATTTCCGCAGCTATTGACACTCTGTATGAGACAAGGCGCTCAATTCAGGCCAATTTTCGGCGACAAAAAGATGAGTATATTGAAGTGAAGGAGAGACAGAAACAGGAAGGGCTGCGGCGGAAGGAGAGTCTTCTCGTGGACAAGAGGAAGAGGATGTTAGTTGTTTAGGAATACAATGGTTGTCTTGGTTGAGAGAGAGGGAGGGAGACATACAGACAGACAGAGAGAGGGAGGGAGACATACAGACAGACAGAGGGAGGGAGGGAGACATACAGACAGACAGAGAGAGGGAGGGAGACATACAGACAGACAGAGAGAGGGAGGGAGACATACAGACAGAGAGAGGGGGAAGAAGGGAGGGTGTACAGATAGACAGACAGGAGGGGAAAGGGTGAGAGACTACCTTTATAGACAGATTATTAAAATTTATGTTAAAAATTTTAAGTTAAAAAACATGGCTAACCTAAACGATAATGAGTCTTTAACTTATATTTCTTCTTTTTTGAATTACTGTAGCTTTTGAAATTCTGTTCAGCCGAAAGGATTTTTAGTTCCCAAGATTTCAATGAAATGGGTTCGACTCTAAGGAAGTGTTATTTATTATTATCATGTAGAGCGGAAAAAGAGGCAGCCAAGGTACCTTTTGAAGAAGAAGTTCATCTGTGCAATACACTGATCGCCTACCTGGGCAGGTTCAATACTCTCCCTGTCAGCGAATCATCAGCGGACAGCCAAGGTAGTATAAATCATTGAGCTGCTTTCAAATAGACAATGTGATATTGTGAGACATTGAATTTCAATTAACTGGTTGATGTCTTCCAAGATTTTTTTTTTTTCATAATTGGAGTCATATTATCAGCAATTTCTTATAAAAAAAACTTTTGTAAACCAAAGAGAGTGCTTGCAGTCTCAGCTTGAATAATTTGATTTCTATGCTCTGTTATCAAGTATTATGAGAAATGATAACTTAGGCCCAACACCTGCTATGTGCTTTCACGGTCGTTTCCCTCTCTGTTGTCAGACGATCCTGAATTTGCTGAGGAAATTGGTGATGGCCAGTACATACTTCTGAAAAAGAGTGGAGCGAATGAGGATATTGAACCTGCGTCTAATGCCCGCAAGCTGAACAGAAGAAACCGACGTTCTCGGAAGCAGTCCATGGTAGCCTTTTTATTTGTGTGCTCGTGGTGGGGGGGAGTTTTTTGGCCATTTTGTTACATCTTCTCATTTAGTAAGAGCTTCAACATGTCTGGTAGTGGCACGAAATTAGTCACATGTGGCAAGCATCAAATTTGAGTTTGTTATCATTTAAAACAGTCCATTTTCTTGAATGTCTTATGGGTGAAAAGTGCATGACGTTATCCGAAGTGTCAAAGGAGATATGAACTTGTTTTTAAATGGTCATTAATAATGGTGGAAGTCTACTTTCATATGGCTTTCTTAATTTCAATTTTTGGAAATTTGACTCTTAATATTTTGAAGATCAAACTTCACATTGCAAGACCAAATGAAAGCTTTTGTTGTTTTTGGTGGTATAAAAAAATGACCTAATCATCTGTGCTATTCATGAGGTACTGGTACAGTCATATACAGTACATCTGTTCATTGGATTCAAGGTGTACTCTGTGTCATTGTTTTTGTTTCTTTTTGTAAAAGTGCCCTACTGTGTAGAAACCATGACAAAAAGAAATCAAAACTCATGTAACTAAAAGGAGAGATAGACAAAATTTAATTTATGTCTAACTTTACTTTTCTCAGATAAAACAGATGACGCACACCGCAGAAGTATTGAACCAGTTCCTCACCTTGCAGCTTGTTGCCCCGGCAACCACAGCAGACATTGGAGATGCTCTAAACAAACTCCTGGCCCTTAAGGTTTGTTGACTTGGACCCTTTTCTGGATTGAAAAATTTGCTCACTATAGTTTCTTTCTTGCAGGCAAGATTTTTTTGACAAAACCCCTCATCCTAATTTCAATTTAAAGGGAGAATTGGGAGACGAACGCACAGAAAGCTAAATGGACTTAAGTGAACTGAAGCAACTTTTCATTGTTCAGTACAGGGGAGAAAGTGTGATAAAAGAAGAATTTGCAGGTCAGGAGATCTTGTTTTTATTTTTTTTTCATTATCATTCATAGAAAATTTAATGTTTTTGGTTGGTGTTTGGTAAATTTGACGTAGAATGTGAATATGGAAGAAGAAAATTGATTAAAAGTGATTTTTTTTAGAAAATTCTATGGCATTTTTTAACCGGGCCCCAGGTGAAATTTATTGGAGAGCCGAAAAGTTCCACTTCACTCTGCGTTCGGAGTCGCCCCCCATGATATCGCCCATACATGGGCAGTGCTATGGGGAGGGGTGTGAAGATTGGGGACACCTTGCCGAAGCCAGGATGTATGCTAAAACTACCTGTGAGTGGGGGATACCCATGAAAGTGGGTTTGTGTTAAGGATGCGTGGGCAGAATATAGCTCTTTGTAAACCCAATGCAGTCAGTAAGTGACTGTGTAGTAATAGCATGCACAACAAGGATTAGCTGAGTTGTCTTGCGCATTTGTGATAGTACAGTAATAAAGAAGGGTGCGTTGACGGGATGGAGGCTTTGTATGTCTAGATCTAAATCTAGACATAACTGATCGTTGGCTTGCATTATTTGTGGTAAACAGTGTACTGTCTTCTCCCCATTGCCACTCCCCTTTCAGAGACTCCAATAATGCTCAACGATTTTTTTTTTAATTAGGCCTAAAAGAGGGTAAAGGGAAAAAAAATGTAGCAAGAATTGTAGCTATGTACACATATTTTGTGTAGTATATCAATTTCTTTGTAAATAAACCTCTTTTCAGACTTAGTGTGATTTTCTCTTTGCATAAATAACTGGTATGAATTTTTATTTACCGCTCTATAGCTATAGTATAAGTAACGAAATGAAGACTTTGCAAAGGGAGACCAATATCAATAGTAAGAAAATGGTGGCAAGCTATTTTTAGACTTGTTTCCTGGAAATGGATAAAGTCAACACTTTTTTGGGGGGTCCAGAGGTGTTGACTTTAAGCGGATTCCACTGTATATGAGTGGCCCTTTCATTTTAATGAAAAAGTTATGGCATGTTTCATTTCTGTTTCAGGCTCAATACGAGCAGGACCAGACAGCAAGTTCCTATGCACACGAAGTCGCCAGTGATGCTGGTATCTCTGCAACGGAAAGTCTAATCTGTGAGATGTCGCGACAAGTGAGCAAGACAGAGAGCTCTGAAGAGGGTGTGGGTGCAGGAGGAAGTGTAGGATGTGGCAGCAGTGCTGGAGATGACCAGATAGCCTGTGCTGACCTTTTAGGTTATATGGGCGCAGATGATGGTACTGGGTCACTGCCTGAAGCCAAGTTTGACCAGCCAGAAGGGGAGGAGAGAGGAGCAGTCGGCGGCTGTGATGCTGAGATCTGGGCTAGTCAGGATGGGACTGGCAGAAACAGTGATTCAACCGTTGAGGGTGATTCAGGCTCTGTTGAGAGCCAAGCATCGGCATACGATGCTGGCCTCCAGATCAGCTCTGACAATGTGGCTGGAGAATCAGGACCTCAGACATGTGCAGAAGCTGATCCTCCCAAACTAACCAGGCCTGTACTCTACTCAGAAATGCTCAACTTACCCCGTCCAGAAACCACTGTTACGCCAAGTGGGCAGGCCACCACCCCAAGTTTGTCTCCGAGGATGCCAAAGCACCCGCCCCTTTCGTCATCTGCTTCATCTCCTGGAAGCTTCCACCCCATGACATCACCACAGTATGAACCTGTGGGTCCTCAAAGTCAGAGCCTGGACTCAGGCAGCTCAAAACGCGGTGTCCAAAAGGTTAGGGAGGAGAGTCGTCGAGGCAACCAACTGACTGTAGTTGGTAGAAATGCTGCAGCAATTCACAGAAGGTCAACATTTAGCGGTCGAGGGAAAGAGCCTCCCAAAAGCTGGGAAAAGAGTAAAACTGCAGTTGAAAGAAGAGAGACTTTTAGTGGTCACAGGAAAGAGAAGTCTAATGTTCAGGGGAGACAAATAGCTTCATCAGACCAAAACCAAAAAGGGAATGTAGGCCCCTGGAAAGGCCATGAGGTATCAACAGGTAATGAAAAGGCCCTTCCTAGAAGACCAAGCGACTTTCTATACAGTGGCAATCCTGGTTCAAGTCTACCCCCATTATCAGTATCCTGGTCAGGAATCGCTAGTGGCTCTATAAAACGTTCTATGTACTCACCTGCAGCAGCTTCTTACTCTAGCGTAGCTTCACCACAGGTAATGCCTAGTCCATCTGTCCCTGAACCCCAGAGTCTTCATGTGGAGGTCAATCCAGCCCTGCCAAGCCAACTCTCACCGAGCAACCACCAGAATAGAAGGTTAGCCTCTAGACAATCAGTACCATATCTAGGAGAGATGCATGCTCAACGTAAGATGCCACTAGGTGCCAGAGCATCTTTACCTCAGATGAGTGAGAGGCAGACATTGCTGCCAAGTCCAATGGGTAACCCATCTGGCTTAGCTGATCATGAGCAGGACTTCCCACCATTGTCCCTCTCTGCATCTTTGTCCTCTCTCCCTCGGAGAAATTCATCCAACTCAAGCTTCTCTGCCCGGTCTGTGAGTTCTGCAGCTGCCATTGGTTCTTTCAGCAGCCCTCATGACATGCAACATGGTTCTCGTGACAAACAAGACTTATTGCAGTCCCAATCTCACATATCAAAACCTGCCCAGTCACAAGATAGCAATAGGACCAATGGTGGCAACGACTCAGGCCACACCAAAAATTTCCCAGTATCAGAATCACAAGAAGAGGCAGGATCATGTGACCCATCAGCCTTAGCTACTGTGGCCTCATCAAGTGTAAAGGAAGTGACCTTATCACCAGAGCAAAACTTAGAAAGTTTAGGCAACATTGTGTCGCCACCGGTTCTAATTCGAGGACCATCAGCGGCAGGATCAGAGCTAGCCTCAGCCCTGATCCCAACAGATGAAGCTTTCACAGCTCGTTGGATTGCTGATCTCTCATCTCCAGCAGCAGCAGCCACTGCCAGCCAGTCAGAGATTTCAAGCGAATGGCCAGAATCTACTCATCTTTAACACAGGTACAGGGTTCCCATCTTTATTTCTTTGAAAAACTTGAGAGTAAGACTTACAAAAGCAAAGAAGCATGCAATTTATTTTTAAAAAGCTTCAGCTAGGTAAGTCCTTTTGAAATCTTATGTAGAGTTAGGAATGTGTGAGTTGCCATTGTTATCTCAAAATGCTTTAGACTTGCTGTTATCTTTCAAGATATCTGATTAGCAACTATGAAATATCTGCTCTCATAATGCCACAAAGAATTAGTGGGGGCTTGCTCATGAAACAATTTTGCAGAAGTTGAGCAGATAGTTTTGCCTGAACAAAATAGGACAAGAGATTTCTGAAAAGTGTATATCTTGGGAAAAAAATTCCACTATACAAGTGAGAAGTGAAAGAGAAAAGTTTTGATTTGGTTGGAGACATAGATAGTTTTACTACGAGAAGCTGACCTTTTTCGGCATGTGCTATATGTTCAATTTACTGTCAATGTAGTTTTTATCAGGTCTCTCCCACATTGAGGTTTCTACGTTTTTAATCAGATGTGCCACAGGCCATGACAATTTTTGTGAATGTGAAGTTAAAATGAGTTTTTAGGAACGAAAAAGATAATTCATGTTATATCAAGATTATGTACTGTGGCAGCAAGCTTCTTCTCAGTCTTTTCTCCTATAATTATAATTTGTGTATTTATGCATGCAAGTAAATGAACACTGTGTCTTAGTAAAGATTTGTTATCCCAAGTACACCTAATGCCTTTGATCCATAAGTTTATTTATATATCTAGACAAATAAGCAGGTCATGATAGTACTCTCATATTATAAAGAAAAAAAGAAGGGCCAAGAGTTGAATATTTTGGGATGTCTAAATCAGACAAAACAGGCGGTATACATGGAAGCATCAGGCAACAGGTGTAAATATTTTTGCTTATGTTGTTAATATCTGAGCTGGAAATGCAAAAAAAAAAATGTAGTATATTCTGTTTCTTTTTTTTCCAACACATGTTTGTATGTACATATAAACACTTTCATCTAACGTTTTAGCTCTGTGACTACTGAAATCAGGGTGCTGGAAACTGCTGATTGTTATTTATTGAATTTCAGGTTTAAACTTTCTGGCTTTTAAGATGTTTTTTTTTTTTGCTTTTAACTTGAAAAATTTGTATTCACGTTTTAAGATTATTATTTCATCTCCCTGTGTCCTCCTTCCTTATAATTGATATCAATTATATGTGTTCACGAGCTCCCCTCTCTTTTTTTTTATATCATGTTTGAAGTATGTTATATAATCTTTTTTGCTGCTAACGGTTAACAGAAAAATTGTCCCTTTATCTGATCTCACTGGCAGGGATGATAAATGAATGTTGCTCTCAAGATAAGTTCCTACCTGAGTCTCTGTTATGTCTATTTTACCTCTCCTATTGAAATAGAAATAGAAGTGACTTCTTTTCTTTAGTTCTCCCAATTTTTTATCCTATGTTTATTGAACTATGATCTTTACATAGTTTACCTCATATATAATTCTATAGAGATATCATTCTATCAAAGGTGTGGCATTATTTATATCTACTTTCTTGAGAAATTAAGTGAGCTATCATTATTATAAATCTGCTCTTCATCTGTCGACTGTATGAAGATGCATCATTTTAGCTGGATCATGGCGCTGTCTGATTCATGCATATTACAGCAGGGTTTGATTACTTTGATGGATACTGCACACCTCATTTGCAACATTGTGAGGTATGAGTGCTTTCATGCAATACTGCCCATCTCATTTGTAACAGTGGAGCATGATTGCTTTGATGTGATACTGCACACCTCATTTGCAACATTGTGAAGCATAATTGCTTTGATGTGATACTGCACATCTCTTTTTTAGCAGTGGAGCATGATTGCTTTGATGTGATACTGCACATCTCATTTGTAGCAGTGGAGCATGATTGCTTTAATATGAGACTGCACATCTCATTTGTAGCAGTGGAGCATGATTGCTTTAATATGAGACTGCACATCTCATTTGTAGCAGTGGAGCATGATTGCTTTGATGTGATACTGCACACCCCATTTGCAACATTGTGGAGTATGATTGCTTTGATGTGATACTCCCCATCTTATTTTTAACAATGGAGTATGATTGCTTTGATGTAAATGCTACTGTGAGGTGTTACACAGTGGAATACTATCACTTTGATGTAATTCTGCTACTGTAATCTGTTGCACAGAGGAAAACAACCACTTCTATTCAGTAATGCCATTCTCTTGTGTTACACAAGTTTTCATTCCCTAAAACCATGTTTCAGTCAAGAGGATGAGGCTTCAGATACTGGAATCTAGGTCAGCACCAGTGATGCCACCCTTAGCCATTGTTAAACAGAAATGATGTATTCTGCTCAAGAACCAAAGGATCATGACAATAAATGTTTTTCTCTTCTTCACAATCATTTATGGTGAACAGTGGCTTACTGCCTTGAAATTGGATGCCCAAGTCTCCAGAATTCTTTTTTTGCTTCCTAATCTTAGCTCTCCATTTCATAGATTTGCTTCTTCTCGTTTTTTTCAATTTGTAAGATAATATAGATAATGCATGCACAAAGTTCTTTCAAATAGTGCTGGTGATGAACCTTACTTAGCTTCAATCGAGACTAGTTATGATTTACCACTAGATCTCAGCTTCTAAGCTATGAACAATTTTGTGTTATAAAGCATGCAAGTGATCACACTTCGTCAACATATTGTATATTATTGTGAGTTATAAAGAAGGAGGAGGATTTGATAACTATGAACAAATTCTGATTGAAAATATAAATTTTATGTTCTGTAATTCATTACAGTGATGGTGATAAAGTCCCTTAGTTGGTGTGCTAAAATTTTCTTTTTAAAGTTTTTTATGTTAGAATTGATTGTGTTACTCTCTCAGGTAGAGAAAATGTGAAACACCTGATGATGACTTAGGATATGGTAAATTTTAGAATCTACCTCAGTACAAACACAGTCTTACTGATTTCTCACAGAAGCATGCATATTGCATTCATCTGTACCACAGTCACATCATAGCTTTCAGCCAATCCTTCATTTCTTGTAACCTCAGACTTTTTGCACTTGCAGTGAAAGATTTTTAAATCAAATTTGGCTTTGAATTATCCAAAATCCAAACTATAAAAGTATAAGATTGCCAAAAAATGTAAAGGTGAGTGGGCATGAAAAACAATGTTTTTCACTGATATTTACTGGTACTGGTACACACTTCTTGGTGACAACATTGACAAATTATCACATTTGAAAGAAAATAAATTTATTTAATAAGCTGTGGAAAACTGTCCTTGGTAGTTTGAATTCCACTAGTTATTGAGTTCTGTGATTGCATTGTTTTATGTATTCTCTTTTTACGTACTTAACAAGTCTTAACTCGTTCAGATCTGATGAGGGTTAATTTAGTCACTCAAAACCAAAACATGCTGATAATGGATGACTTCTGAGGCTGTGCAAGCAACACCAGTTTGGTGCAGGTTCCATTCCTAACTCTTTGAGAGAAACTTAAATGATGTAAGAAAAAGAGAATCTCATTGATTTTCTAACTATCCATAGATGAAGATTTCATTACTATGCAAAAAATTTAATCAGTTATACTCATCGCCTGTTTTTTTTTTTAAACAAAATCTTGTCTTCTGGGTAAATGCTGTGTTTTTGGGGGGTTTTTTCAGACCCAAAGACATAAATTGTAGTTATATATTATATTGTAAATAAAGGGCATATATTTTAGTAGAGATTTTTACTTACAAAAATTTTTAAGCTTTAGATTCCTGCTTAAAACCAATGAGCATAAAAATATAAACTTGTGTAAATCAATTCTATAGACTTCATTATAAAACATTGTACCGTTGAAGTAACTTCCAATCAGAATTGTTATAACTTCAGTGATTTCACTGAACATGCTGGTTTAGTCTTACTTTTGTTTAGCTTGTCATGAGTTAAAAACTTTAATGGATCACAAGATGTGAACGAGCTGCAGTCCAGAAGAGAAGATAGGACTGTCCCAGAGACAATGGTGGGGACATCACAAACTCTTACATTACGAACCAGCATGATAGGGAGGTGTGCTTATCTGCTGTCTCAGAACAATATTGTTTATACATGCAGGGTAAAAGGAAATTATTGCTATAATTTAACTGACATGTGAAGTTTTCTATAAGAGAAATGAGCTTTTTCACTCCCAGCTGCCAACTTAACCAAAGCCAAATCATCGTAATCGAGGGGTGCGTTCTTTGGTGTGATTTGCTTCAAGAGCTACCTCATGAGAATACATTCAGTGTTTAAGGTTCCAGTTTTAATGAAATTTTAGAAACGCCAAATTAAAGAAAAGTGTATGAAATATATGAGATATCAATAATGGAAATACTAATGGCAAGTGGTGACCTGTTTCAGAGGATTTCTTTTTAAACCAAATTACTTTTAATATTTTTTGCTAAGATATAATATAGAAAGCATGCAAATTAATGTGCAAAATTGTTTCCCTTTTTATAGTATTTCTTAAAACAGAAATAACATCATTTTCCTTTCTTCACCACTAAATGAGTCATGTCTCACCAAGCCAGTTAACTATCGTGCTCCAGTAGATTCCACTATTTGAAGTAT
This sequence comes from Elysia crispata, assembly GCA_033675545.1. Lineage (NCBI taxonomy): Eukaryota > Metazoa > Mollusca > Gastropoda > Plakobranchidae > Elysia > Elysia crispata. Next base: position 316,248 of record JAWDGP010002698.1, on the reverse strand, counting down.
TTTTTAACCCTCATTTTCCTTTTGATTTTAATTTTAATGTATGTAGAATTCATAATTTTTGTTTTTTATCAACTGTAAACATTTCACTTTTACTTTTGGGAAGAGGTAATACTTATTATCCTAATGCGTAGATATCTTATCTATAGATATTTCATATTCACTACTTCTAGGCAAGCTTCACGTTGAAACATGAAGTCGGAAATAAAGAATGGGAGAATTCAATATGGAAACCTCAGAGGCAAACATATAACTGGTTTGAATTGAAAACAGGAAGACATGATGTAACTATGATTTTTCCAAATAGACGTCTATACGTGTAGGCCCCTATAAATAAGGATATGGCTGTAATGATATTACTGTTACAATATTACAGTTAGATTACAGTTGTTTGCCGTCAGTATGTTTGTCACACCTTGATCCATAATGTGATCATTTTTGGTTCCTTTCTTGTTTGTTTTGACTTTTTTATTTTATTTTGGTAGATAAAGGAGAAAATTGTTTACTCCTCCATCTGAAAAACAGTTTGCAACATAGGTGAGTCTCTGTCTTGGGCCTGTGAGTTTGGCAGAGTTCACATGCTTCTCATGAAATAAACGTAGATTATTTTTTTTCCACATGCCTTAAAAATAGTATTGAGTTTCTTGTTTATGTTATGTCAACAAAAAGGCTATAATTTGCTTTTTTTTCTCAAATATTTTAGTTATCTACATTGTAGTAAGTCTCCTATGTTAGACTGGTTTTCACATTTCTATCATCTATTTCTTCTCTTTTTTCTGTATTTAAAAAGCTTGTTTGCTAGTCATATACCAAGAAGAATGGGTTTGTCACACTGTTTATCCTGTAAGAGATATTTTGGCTCTTGAAATAGTTTTAACTCAATGTTTACAAGTGTGGTTAATCGTTAATGGTTAATTAGTTCAAGAAAACAAAAATCTGTGAGAAATACTTAGAGTTAGAAGCCAGATAGAATTCACTGTATTGAATAAATCCTTGTAACTTTGTCAAAGCAGTTGATTGTATCCGATTCAGTTTCACTGTGTAGCAAAAGCTGCAATACCCCTGATTATACATTATATTTATTGAGTGAATAATTCATTTACTGGGAGAATGCAACAGATCCTATTGATTTTGTAACTAACTTTCCTTTAAAAAAGGAGTTGATACAGCATAAGTTACAAAGAGCTTATTGAAAGTGTAAAATTTTATGCAGATGGAATTGTGTGTGTGGAAAATGTATGCAGTTGGTATAGAGTGGAAGCCAGGGGCTTGATGCAAGTTATGTGAAAACCTTAAAAATAGTCCTATTCAAACGTTCTTGAATTAAAAGATGGAGAAAACGTAAGGGAATGCCTTGTTCACACCAGAGCCCGCTTGATGTCAAACTATACATGCCACTTTCATGCAATTTTAATTGTATATATATTTATGCTATTTATTCAGTGTAACAGTTTGGTAGTAATTTTTTTTTCCACTAATATGAAGAATTTGCATGCTAGTAATGATTCAGTTGATTTGACTTTGCTCACCTGGATTATGTAACCAGATACAAATTTGAATGTCACACAATTAAAAAAAAACTGTTCTTAAATGTATGACTAAAAGTCAAGAAGGGGAAGGGTGACCATTGTAACTTAAGTTCAGTGAACTCACGTTTGGCTAGGCAGGTTGAACTGATCAACACACCCAGCCCTCCACAAATGACTCTTTCAGGTTTGCAACAAGTCTATAAGAGTGTAGAATTACTGGTCACAAAGCAATCAATTCTAACAAAGGATATGCTTATCATAAAATTGACAAATTCCCATGGTGATAAATGTACTAAATCTTTCAGATTCTAAGCTTCCTTTTTGCACTTTTTAATCTCCCTTCAATTCCAATTCATAGTTTTGGGTTTTCATGTAATCATGATAGTCTGAAAACCAGTCCTTGTAAATTGGATGCTGGAAACAATAATTTGAGATGAACTCCCCCCCCCCCCCCTTTTTTTTTTTTAGAAAAAGGCACTTGAAAATAGGGTCTTTGCTTTCTTATTACAGTGAAATTCTAAAGAAAAAAAATATGATATAGATAATCCCCATAAATTCATGCAAATTTCATCTGTGCAAAGCTTAGAAAAATGCATTAGTCTAAATCATCATCTCCTTCAAATGCAATTTAGGCAACATCAATGCCAGCCAATTATTGATACGTCTGAACTGATTGATGAGACAAAAGCTTGATTTTGCAAAGTGTTAAAATTCACTTATTTATTATGACAAAGACACTTTGGAGAGTTTGCAAATGACCTGGCAAGAGATTGGAGAATGATAACTAAATCAGCTGTTGGCGAAAACGGGGATGCATAGAGAAACAATCAATATTGTATCAGAGAAATAATGTTGATTGTAAATTGTTCTCATTATGTTATGTTATGATTAATTTATTATTTCAAGACGCATGACAATGCAATGTTGATCATTCAAATCACAATGAAATAAAAATGTGGATCAGAGATAATGGACGCGGTCTTTTGAACCAATAAAATTTGTTCTTGTTTGAATTTTAGAGCATGTGTTGGAGTTATTTTCTATGCAATGTGCTAAAGAGTTCTTTTTTTTATGTAATTACAATTTCACAAAATTCAAGCCATTAAATCTAGTAGTACTGACATTTGGAGAAAGAAGCTTCCTTCTCTCCGGTTTTCATCAGCATATCCTTACTGACTCAGAAACCATCCAGAATATACAGTGTGAGCCACTAAAGTTCAACAGCTTTATATACTTAAAGCATCGTATAGTTTGAACCAAAGAAATTTAATATCACATTATCAGGATACTAGGCTTAATTTTAAAACAAAAGAAGGGTCTACCTTACGAGGCTGGTCAATTCATGCTCGTTCAATTTTTGCAGTCTTTTGTGACCTGCTGTACATATTTCTTCCTTTTGAAATTCATTTGTGATGGCCTCTAGTGATTTAGAGCGTCCATGGATTTTGTAAATCTCTTTCATTTACAGTTCTTAAAAATATCTACAATACATGCATTAGCCTTGACAATTAGACCTGTTTCGATTACATGTCCATCATGGGGGGATCTTTTCTTCAACACTGTTGGTTGATTTCACAAACTGTATAATTATGATTGTTGGTGTCACTACCAGTGCTCTACTTAAGGATTTGATGGAGGAGCAAACAATACACAGTAAAAAAAATTTTCAACAACATCACTAGTAGTGCCTACAAGCATCCTTTCATTAACCCTGTTGAAATTTATGGACGCAAAACTTTATTTACTCTTCTGCAGGATAATACTTAAGGCGCCTGCTATTTGATAGTTCAACTCTAATTTTTAAACAAACTTTCAGTCTGATGTAAACGCTTAAAAAAGTGAGGTTGAAACAGATTGCACAGGCCACATGTGGAATGAACACAACACAATGTCCACTGTTGTAATTTTGAAAATATAATCTGCTGCTCACTCTTGTAAAGACATGCATTGATTCAAACTATCTTCAGTCACATACATGGTAATCATTTATCACTAGGCTCATACTTTGTTATGGCATTTAAGAAGAAACACTGACTTGATATTTGAGTACAGATGTAAAATTAAAACAAAAAAAAATGACAGGTACATATCTGAAAGCTTATTAATAATAGAATTTGTAAACCTCAGATATTTTTATCATGATAAAGAACATGTAGTAAATAAAGAAGGGAGAGAGGAAAAATTGTGAGAGAAGAGCTGTACAAAGGCCATGTCTATAAGTGCGACCCTGTGGATAAACAAAGGAAACCCATCCCTATATACTTGTAAAAAGATCTATGCCATGAGATATTCAGCAAAAAAAAATATTCAATTTCAATTGATATCCAAACTGAATAATATACAGTACATCTTGAATCCAACGAACTCGGATTCAATGAGCACATTGCATTCAACGAATAGAGTTAAAAAAGCCTGTTTCCTCCCCCCCTGATTTACTTTGCATTAAACAAACGATCTCAGAAACATCCTCGAGTTCAACGAACCACAAGTCCTGGCAAATCCATTACAGAATGCTTTTCTCAATCAAAAGTTCCTCAGCCGGCTGACAAGAAATTCTGTACTTGCGGTGTTTAAGTGTAGGGCACCCCATGTATATAGGTTATATTAAATTATTATTTCAATTAATACTAGAGGTAGTCTAGAGTAGAGCAAGTGCTGGCATGCAGGAAGAAAATACCTGTATTATAAAGAGGAGGAAGGGGTGGCAGCCGATGATGGGGAGAACAATCATGATACAGGATCAAAGAGCCAAAGTGATGGTAACTTGGGCAGTGGATGGGAAGGATAAAGAGTAACTGTGTAGCCGCCAGGTTACTTGATAAAACAAGGGAGATAATTGAGTGATAATTTGAATGTGCTTAGTTACTCCTCTCGTCAGTTGTTCATGTGGTGCCTTATGACATGGCTCCAACGAATATTTAAAAATGATTGAACTAGTTCGTTGAGTCCAAGGTGTACTGTAAAATAACTTAATTTAGACATGTTATAGAAAGTTCCCTCCTTTTTGACAACTAAGACCTGTAATAATAAATGTTAAAAATACTTTGTGGTGAATGTAAGCTAATGCTTTTGCAATGGGATGCCATAAATTATACAGTTATTAGTACTTAGTATTATAGGCCTTAGAAGTGATAGGAATGAAAATTTTGACTAGGCCAATGGTAAAAGGGAATTGACTGAATAATATTACAAATTAAGTTCTTAGTCAAAAGAACAGTCCAAATCCATTGACTAACAGATCCAGAATTAAAGAGTTAGATCTCTTTGACTATTTGAAAAGATTCAAGCCCTTAAAACCTATACATGTGTATATCTATATATTGCAATTACTGTTTCCAATTCTAAAATTTTTAGTTATAAGTAGATCCAACTGATATTAAAGCTAACAGAATATTTATTACAAAACAATATTTAAAGAGAAAAATACAAGTTAAGCAGGAATATGAAGACTTGGAAACAATCTATTCCTTTAAGAATGAGAATACTATTGCTCAAGTTGAAGATAGATCTACCTATATAAAATACATCACACAATTTAATGAACCTTCAGAATATCCCTACAGTTTAATACAACTCAAAGGGTCAAAATAATAGAAACAGCACCCCTTATAAATTTAAAGCCCCTATCTGTGTTTTTAATTTTTAATATAGATGTACCATTTTGAGAAGGATTCTGGCAATATAATTACAAACTTCAACTTGGAACAAGAGCTTAAAACGATTGTTCAGGCGGGATCTAATATTTGTAACATAAGTTTGACATGAGATGATATATTCAGAAACAATGGCTTAGGGTTGGTAGAAATGTTTACCAGATATAAAGGCACTGATCACAGATAGGAAAAGATCACACAGCAAAAGAGAAAAAAATTTGGAAATCTGCCTCTATCTGTAAAGATCTGATTAAAAAAAACTGAAAAGCTTGCTGAACAATAAGCAATAGAGAGAGAGAGAGAGAGAGAGAGAGAGAGAGAGAGAGAGGGAGAGAGAGACACACACACAGAGACAGACAGAGAGAGGGAGGGAGGGATTCATTTACATAGATTAAAAAAGATTGACTACAAGACAGAGAATTTATGAGTTAATTAAGAAAGGAGTTTAATTTTTGGGTGTCTCTTTTTCAATCTTGGTAAAATCAATTTTAAACAGCTGATCCACAAACACTAAAATCAGTTTAGATTTTCTTTAAACTTAACAACATTCATTTAATTGCTTTCAGACACACCTGCAATGTAAATTTTGAATGGTGCCTGTCAATTTTATGACACTGTATCACATGTGTGACCACTATTTTGAGAAGGCACATAATTATACCCTTTTATCTATACTCAAATATATGAACATTTTGATAAACAGTAGGTCTCATTTGTTTTGACCTGGTCACCCACATTGAAAAGATTTACCAATGTATGTTTTCTTGACAGATTGAGTTTTCTTCTGTCAAAGATTTTACACTGAACTTAAAAAACTGAAAAGTGTTTATCAATTCTCAGGGATCTGTTTCTGTAGTCATGCCTACTTTCACAATATAAAAAGTGTCAAAAGATGACAAACTTCCTCAAAACATTTATTCTTATCAGTTTTCCAACTCCCTTTGAAAATCAATTTGCAAATTTAAAACTAAAATAATTGTGTCAAGCATTTCTGTCTGTAATGCACCGTTTTGGCAAACAACAAAAAATTATTTGCACAGTAACGATGTTTAAAGTCACTTTGGCCATTTATCACAAGCTGCACTCGAGTTGAGCCTGCTCCTCCTGTTCTTGTTGCTGCTCAGCTTGCTGTTTGTCAGCAGAGTTGACCTCAAAGTTTATCACATTCGTCTCTGAAAGGTTGTGCCTGCTTCGCAAGTGTTTTACCAAGTCAGACCTCCAGTGACAGCTAAACTCACAGCGTAAACAATGAAATCTCATCAACGCTGGCTTTCCATCCTTTTCGCCTTTCCTATGCACCAGTCGATGACGGATCAGACTTGATTTACTGGTGGTACGATGGCCACAGTCTGAACAAACATAGTTTTTCTCCTTAGTGTGGACTAACATATGGTTTCTTAAACCAACAGCAGTGGATGGTTGGAAGGAACAGATGCTGCAGATGTAAGGTTTTGCGTTCAAATGTTTCTGGACATGCACGCGGAGGGTGGATCTACGATTTGTTGAGAAATCGCAATGGTCACACGAGAAGAACTTTCCCCCACCGTGGACAATCATATGGCGGGTCAAGTCACAAGCCTGGTTGCAGGAATAGCCACAGATACCACAATGAAAACGATAAACTCCTGTATGTTTGGCCCGATGGTTGCGCAGGTGGTCTGGCCGGCCACATGTATAGTCACAGTCAGGACAGGAGAATTTTTTCTTTTCAGCATGAGTTTGCATGTGCTTTCTAAGATTAGACCCATCGTTGCATCGAAAGTCACATACAGTGCAGAAGAAAGGTTTCACAGCTGAATGAATCATCATGTGTCGCTTCAGAGGGAATGCCTGCTTGAAGCAGCTATGACACACAGGGCAGACATAAGGCTTGTCCTCAGAACCAGCATTACACTCCTCAAGCTCTATCGAAATCTCTACATTGTCGAGGCTAATCTGTTTATCCTTGTACTTGTAGTTCACTGACGACATTTTTGACCTTCTGCTTTGTTTCTCTTTTTCTCTGGCTTGATGTTTGGCAGATTTGTCCCCTTGCTCTAGAATTGCCACTCCCACATTGGTTTCCTCTTTAGGACAAACAATATCTGCTGTTTGTAGTTGATTGTCTTTACAAACGGAGTCAATCCCACAATGGTCGTCATTTTCAAATCTTGTTTTGGCACTTTTCACTGGCACAGTTTCTAAGGAACGACAAGCTAGATCCTTCTTATTGTTATTATCTTTTATAGTTTGCATTGCTCTTTTGCTTAAACTAGCTTCAAGAGTTGGAAGCATGTTGTCCAAGCTAAAGTGTTTCTCCTTATCCCCTTGTAATAATTTGTTTTTCCTGATACCATTTGCTTTAACCCCATTTGGAGAAAAAGTTTTATTCTGCAGGCCTAGAGCACAGTTATCTTCATCCCATTTACTGAATTTCTTATCATCTTTCTGGGGCTCTGTTGGTGAGGAAGGGCAACCCATCCTTTCATCTGAATCGAGATCCATAACACCAGCATGAAGATTGGTCATTAAAAAAAATATTTACATATCAAAACAGCCTCAAGACTCTTTTTAGCACCAAAGTCTCATGGTGTCATGCTCAGAGAAACTTGAGATTGACCCACAGGGACCATTCTTCAAAACGGTCATGATATGGTGTATAGATCATGTACACGCTAGATCCTCTCTCTCTGAGGAAATCGCTTGATACAGGAAGTCCCCAGTCAAAATCACTCACTCCTCTGCAACAAAGAAAAATATTTAGGACTATAATAATTGTGGAGGGAAAAAACCCCTTGTTAGTTAAATGCAATTTCAATGTAATTGAAAAGATGGTGGAGTAAACAATTACTGAGGTTTGACTATTTTTTTTTAGCATTTATCTATAGCCATTCTCATTTCTAAGACAATTTTTTGTTAAATATATATATGAAATGAGGACAATCAGGGATGCTGTAAATTGATTTAAATTTATTCATTTTCCTTTGCAGTTTTTTAACAGATTTACAAAAAGAAAGTACCATGAGGAGGCCTCTAAACAGATTAATGTACGAACATCATATATGTATGCATTTGAGAGAGGAGACTTTGATGAAGATAGAGACATTTTATCCAGATGCAGCATGAATAACAGACACAATTCTCAATAAGCTAAATTCCTCATTTCTATTCTTTTATTCCCAGTGTAAAATGACTCTTCGATTCATGCTCATGTCAACTGTTCATCAGAGTTTGAACCATATTTAACATCAGAGAAAGTGTCTAGCAGGAGCCCAAACGAGTCTGCATCACCAGCGACGCTGACAAGACCGCAGAAAGTTTAATATTCTGCTTCAAACATGCATTCTTTCTGCTTCCTTCTCCCCGCTCGGCTGACAGGAAATGGGAGAAAATTAAAGATTCATTGCCTTCAAAACTGTTCTCAGGCAGGAGCTTTCTTTCCTCAGCTTTTCACTTTATATCTAATCCTATTTTGATTTTTTTTTAGCCTTTATTTTCTGATGGGAAGTTCTGTTTAATTTCCCTCAGATTTCTGCTTAACAACCCAGCTTGAAGGTCTACATCTCATTGCTACTGTTAGCCCAAAAAGAGAAATGCCAGGAATGGACCCACACAATCTATCTTCTATAGGGATCTATTAGGATCTCACTAGCCTCTTTTCATTTTAATCTTTCAATTATGCCCCCTTCCCCCCCCCCCCCCCCCCACAAAAAAAAAAAAATTTCACATTTAAAATGTGTATCACTATAGGCCCATTATTTTTTTAAATTTTGTGTAGATTACTAGGAAAGACTTCCGTAGCAGTATGGTAGTATATAACCTTTATAATGCTAAAGTAGAACACTATTGATTCAAATTTTCAACATGCCAATAGGCTATATATTTGCTGGCATCAAGAACTTATTAATGCCTCAAGTAAGTGTTAATCATTTTCTTACTGTATCATATATATCCTAGATCTTAATATAAATATTACACCAACGTAACCAACTGGAAGTCTTAGCGGTTTTTATGAGAATTAATTTGCCTTCAAAAACAAAGCCAAAAATTAATCAAAATTTTCAAGTTTTTTTTTTGTTTTTTGTTTTTTTTGGTGTTATTGCAATTATCGGCCCAACTCACTTATAGCTTTGAAATTGTAAATTTCTGAAAGACTTTGATATGCTGGACACGAATATGAAGGTTTTATTCGTCTCAAATAAATACTTTTCAAGATATATATGCATTTTTATGTTGCTCTAAAATCCCATTAAACTACAAGTTCTGAATTTGACGAGAAGCGTTCAGTTGTGAAGCCTAGTGATATCTGCAAATTTACCTTTTTCTTGTTGCAGATATGCTTATTGTAGTTTGTACCCATAATTTTTTCTTTTTTTTTTATTTTGGTAAATTTAGAATCCAATCTAGATCTAGATCTAGATCTAGGTCTAGTTTTTTAATCTTGTAAGGTGTTTTCCATTTAATACATACCTGTGATAGTTTTCATTAAGTCCTGGCTTGAATTCAATTTCCAGTGACCATGTTTAAAACCTTGTTTCAAAGGTAGGTCTGGAAAATAACAGTCAAAGTATTGAAGGATGAGTTAGGCTTTATCTTTTTATAGTATAAATTTTGTTGTACTTTTTCATTATAAACCAGTTAACCAGAATGAAGGGATGTTACTCCTATCTGTCTATGTTTTAGGAAGATGGCCATATCCAATACTGATCGTGTAAATGGTCGGATCGAAAGAGTTTATGAATATTGACTTATGGAGAAAAAGAAAGTCAACCAAAGTCAATGAGGTACGAGATTTCAAAGATAGTAATATTATACAGGCAGAAATAGAGAGAAGGAAGAGAAAGAGATAATATTGAGATAGAAATAGACTTGCGGTTAGACAGACTGGGGTGTGTATTGTTAATGCAGACTTCCAAAAAGCCAGAGGCATATATGAGGTATGAGGAAAAGAGAAGAAGCGGAAAAAAGTGACGTGAATATCAGTACTGTTTCCTGACTTTGTTTTAAAAAAAAAGCAAGCATTGGGATGTACACATAAAGAAAAATATACAAACTACTACATTCGCTTAAATATGGGCAATCGCCAGTTCAGAGTAAACTTGAAATATTTGAGCAGCGAATGTAAGTAATCTAGACTTTTTTTTTTATTTATTCAAGCTACTTTTACTTTAATGTTAAGCATTTTTTCGATACGAATTTTTTTTTTTAAATGTTTACGCACACGTGTGTGGGTGTGTATGTTACGCTCAATTTTATTACCTAATAATGTGAACATTAAGCAGGGATATTACCACATGTGCGCGTTATGCAGGCGAATTCCTATTATATTTAAATTAAGCAAAAGGCTTTACTAATTTTTACAAAGTAAGAAGTTCATGATAAGCGATGGCGTTACGCTTGATATGCACAGAATAGAAAATTGGTCCCAAGACGAGAGACCGTCGCATAGCTGTTCAGCTTGGCCCATCCGATCCAAGAAATTCTGATGGGTTGTATATATAGTGGTGCGAGGGAATTCTGGGAGCAAAATTTATATATATATATATATATATATATATATATATATATATATATATATATATATATATATATATATATTACAAATCAGACAAATGATCTATCGAAAGAACTACAAGATTCTTATACTGATAGGTTCTTGAAGAATGGCAAATTTAAAATACAGCTTTTACTGGAATACAGAAAGCTGTGGTCAGGGTGCTGTCGTAACATCACATTTCTCAAAATGAAACTGATTATTCCATCTTTATTGCATTACCTTGAAATCCATGATACAAGGTAAAGCAGTTTTTCTACTGAGGCATCGAATTTTTTTTTAAAGAACCTCACCGGGGAGCTAGGTAACGGAGAGTCTTCAGAGAAGAAACCACCCTTGTAATAGTTAGTGTTTCGGCCTTCCAGGTGTCTCCCTACTATTTTTTAAGCACAGTGCCAGATTCGAACCTGCACCCTTATCAAGCCCTTAAACCAATTCGCCAACTGGTCTCACGATAGTTAGAGTATTTTTAATGCTTGTGAAGCAAACGCTCATATCTCCTGCAGGACCAGATCCAACGAAAACTGGTTTCGGCTATTTCAGCCACTAACTTTTGTTCCTTTGTTACCACATAATTAATGAGAGTTTATTCAGAAGTTCGTAGGTTGATGACCCTATAAATTATCTGGCACCATCCTCAACGGGCATTACCAAAGCTTTGAAGCTGGCATCTCTGAGCTCTTTGGTCAGTTCAATTATTTCTCTCAATTGTAAATGTTGGTTTCTTCCAGTCTGATTTCCTATGGAATTGTTAGCTCCACCATGATCAGTTGTGTGGCAGTTGAATGAATCAAGATTGTTTCTTTGATAATACTGGGGTGACTGTCCCATTCTGGAAGGTATGCTGAAACTTCTCAGTCTTTAAACCCGTTTAGTGGGCATTTTCTCTAGTTTTTTGTCTTGACCGACCTTCCATGCCATGATTTTGCGCCTCCCATTCTTGTGAATATCGGTTTCAGGGAAGATGGTTTGTCCTTTAGCCGTATTTATGATCGCAGCAAACTCCTAAAGGACTCTGCTATGCGTCCATGTATATCTCTCCTGTGACAGGAAGATTTTGCAAGAGTTCAAGACATGCTCTATAATCTGTCTGCCTTAACATAGCGGACAAGTGCAGATCTCTTTCTTTGCGTTGTAGGGCAGGAGATGGTACACTGATCTGGTGAGAAAGATAATCCGAAGGGACGTCATCTGCCTGATGTCATGCCATGTGAGGCATATCCGCAGGGCATTATCCCAGTCAGTCCCTGTTGCGGTTGCTGAACTGCTTCCTGGACGCTTCTGGAATCTTCATTCATACGTATCCCGATTACCATGTTTCTTTTCTCTTTCCCTTCTGGTTTTGACCACTATTTTGTTGTAAGTACGGCCAGTTTGAGTTTGAGCATTCTTTGTCTTGGTCTATGGCTTCGACAACCTTCCATTTCCGACCCGTCTTAATGATCGGTTGCACCCTCTCCAAAACCGGATCCTTGGAATCCTTTAACATGGAGAGTAGTCTGGTTTTGCCACATTGTTTTTCTTCCAATCTGGATTTCAGTGGGAGTTTCAATTTTGCTGTACGGCAGTACATTGTCACATCTGTGAGACCCGGAGTATCTTACCCCTTACTATCTCCTGCTTAACCTATTGATCTTAGCCTTTCTTGTCTCTATTGTAATTAAGCAGGTCTCGTAGATCAGGAGCAGAGGAGCTTGGGGATTAGCATGAACTGTAGCAACACAGTTTGAATTTACCCTGAAGGCCACATCTGTTGATGGCTAGCAGGTCGTTGGTAGCGAATTATGCTGTTTCTAGCCTCTTCTGGTATCTTTTGTGGATGAATCGTAACATCTCCTAGGGCTTTAAACTAGTTCTTGACCGACCGTTGGACTCTACTGATGGCTACTGAGAACGTCGTCGTCACATCCTATTTTACCGTTCCTTACTGAGAGACTGAGAGACTTCTTTGGTCTGAATTTCATTCTTGACCATACCGTTCAGGCGATGAGATGCTCTAGCATTCGGTGTGTTTCGTCTACATTTTATTAGATTATGGTGGTATCATCCACGAATGCTTTCAAAATGGGCATGTAGCAAGCATCACCTAGATTTGCCGGGCCTGCGCTTCCTTCTGCTGCTTTCAAGATGACTTTCATAGCCATGAAGAACAGAATTGGAGATATGGTACAGCCCATGGCGATTCTAATTTCCAAGTTGACCCAGTCTATGGTGCAACAATTAGTGGGAACCTCAATCAGAAACTGGAGAAATAGTCATCTAGCATCACTCGTATATACTCCGGGATATGGTAATTCCTCAGGGCTTGCTGAATCATTTGGTGTGGTACCGATACGTATGCATTTGCTAGGTCCAACCACACGATGTCGAGGTTGATTTTCTCTTACTTATTTTTTTCAATGGCTTCCCAGATCATTGTTGCAAGCTCTAAGCATCTATAAACTCCTGGGATGCCACCTTTCTGGACCGATGTTTTAATGTAACCATTTTCAGTGAGATATTTTGTTGAGTGGGATGCCATGACTGAGAGGAATATCTTTCCTTCTACATTCAACATCGAGATTGTTCGAAACTAATTTATTTCAATTGAGTTTTGCTCCTGGAGCTGGAGTATGTCTGAGATTGCTCATCTCAGAGAATTTTGTGCAAATGCCATACTTTTCATCATTATTTTTTTCATCAGGTGATTCATAACGTTTTATAATTAACAAAAATTTCTTTACTTGAAGTAGACAAAAAAAATTCCAACCATAAAACGAGGCGCGGTTTGGTACAGTTTAGCATGGCATAGTGTAGCTGATTCAATATACATTTTGGATTTAAACAAACTGCGTGTTTTCCGCATACCCGTTTACGAAGAAACAGTCAAGATTTTGAAAAATGTAAAAATTATAGAAGCTTCGGAGATCAAATATAAGAGAATGATGCCAGCATTTCATTAAATTTTGATTGAAAAAAGTTATGCACTGAAGAATTAATCCCCTACAAAGGCAGTGTGAGTCTTACTGAAAAAAATTACGAACGATCCATATATATATATATATATATATATATATATATATATATATGTGTGTGTGTGTGTGTGTGTGTCCATGATTAAAATATAAACAATAAACACTGCAATAATGTGCCTACCAAGAAATCATTTTCAGTATCATAGAATTTTTGAATCCATACGTCATAGACTTACATCACCAATATTCACGATGAGTCCTGAAAAATGCCAATTCTTATATCTTTTAAAAGAAAAGATAACCCTGGCTTGTTTCAACTTTTGTTTTTGATTTGGTTGACACTGTTTAGGCCCTATTATGGTACTGGACATAACACTAATCTAGTTCTCTGCTCATTCCATTGCAAGTAATTAGAATTTAGATCTCGATCCAGTCTCTAGGTTTTTGAAGAATTTTTGGTATTATTGCATATCGACCCAACTTACTCTAACCTTTGAAATTGTATTTTTCTTAATGAATTTGATATATATGCTGAACATGAATATAGATCTAGAATCTAGTTTTATTCGTCGCAAATAAATACTTTTCAAGTAATAAGAATTTTTGTGATGCTCTAAAACCCTTTTAAACCACAAGCTTTGAATTCGTCCAGGAAAGAGTTCCTTTTAGGTACGGCCGTTTTTTTTACATAGAAGAAACGGTAGCAACCCCATAAGAGCAGAGCTGAAATAAATTAATTTTTCTTCTTTGTGTAACCCACAGCAAAAACCAAACCCAATCTTTTTCTATGGTCCTGATCAAACGAAGCCCTCTTTGGTGTGTAAATTAGTCCGTACCTAAAACGAACTCTTTCCTTTGTCGAGAAACATTCAATTGTGAAGCTTAAGATGAGTTGGGCCGATATCTGCAATTTTACCGAATTTTTTTTTTCCCCACAAATTTCAAGGAAGCACGCAGGCCTAATTATATAGTTAGAGGACTAAATCTAGATTCTGCAGTTTATAATGTAATTTTAATTTCAATTTTTCAATTTTTCATTCCTAGATCTAGATTATGATAGTAAGATCTAGCTCTAGATATATCTCCAGCAAGAATCTAGATTTAGATCTACAATCTTAATTTTCGAATATTCAGTAGATCTATGAAGCAAGATATAACCTTAGTTAACTGTACAAATGTACCAATAAATTATCCCAGATCTAGATCTAGATCTAGCTATAAATCCATGCATTGCTGCATATTACTAATATTATAACTATTCTGGTTAGGACTTCTGATTGGGTACAATAATTTAGTATAATTTAAGATGATTTATATATGAATTTATGTTGCCATAGTATTTTTTTATTGGCAATTCATTTTTAGAATTTACCCTTACTCGAGGCTTTAAAGTTTATGCCTGATCAAACGAAGCCCGCCTTAGTATGGTAAAAGTACTGTACCCATTCAGAAGCCCTTTCCCAATCTGCTTTAGATTCGCAGTTAGCAACAAATATGG
The DNA here is from genome assembly GCA_033675545.1 of Elysia crispata. Lineage (NCBI taxonomy): Eukaryota > Metazoa > Mollusca > Gastropoda > Plakobranchidae > Elysia > Elysia crispata. The sequence continues at coordinate 301,084 of JAWDGP010002698.1, read as the reverse complement.
AAGATGGTGCTGTTTTTTGTGTTCTAAAGAAAAAAAAAGGGCTTCCATTCCTGTTTTCAATTTAATTGCAAGGGCAATGATAAGTATTTGTAATATTGTCATTTGCAGATGCAAAAATTGAATTATTATTATTATATTGCTTGAATGGATGCTTTCGCGCCAGTGCTCCGGATTTATTTATATAACATTTGATTCTTGTCGTAAGCTTTGCCGTCGACCTTCTCCCATTTGTGACATTTTTAAATTTAGAATAAAAGCAACTGAGAAAAATCCTAAGAAAAGAGGTGTGCACATGATAAAGAAACAGTGTAGGGTTGTCAATATCAAAACAATTTATGCATGTATTTAAAAAAAAAAAGAATGAAGTGGCACACCATAGAAGATCTTCTTCCCAAAAGAGTCTACTATTTAGAAGTTAAATACCTAGACTTAAGGGTAATTTTTTTCATAATCATAGTTCTTTACCAATATCATGTCATACTGATGACATATTGGTTTTCTTTTGCTTCCATTTTGCTATGCTAGCAACATGTATTAGAGTTTTATTCATCTCAAGTAAAGACTTTCAAAGACATGAACTTTTAAAATTGACATTTTTTAATCTTAATCTGTGTTTAGGGAACATAATTATGTTGAATCATAATTTGTTTCATTTCATTTCCATGTGAAATGGTTGTACTGACTTCACCAGCATATGTAATCTCAAAGTCAAAAACAATCAATTTGCAATTGAACTCTACAAGCTTTTCAAATAGAATCGTTATGGACATGGAATTTGATTTTTTCAAGAGAGTGCATACATTTATCACTTTAGATCTTTCCTTGGATGACATGATTTGTCTCTTATTACATTTCAGGTCTCTGGTCTTTTACTGTCATTGGCTAAGGAATGATGTAATTAATGTAATTTCACTGCTTCAAAGCTCAATGTGCTTTATATAAAAAAGAAAACCTACAAATCTCATCATGATACGGCTGTTTTGTCTTTTATACAACTAGCATCATGAAGGGAGAAGAGAGAAAAGAACCACCACGAGCATTTAAAATATGTGAGTAAAATTGTTTTACAAATACATTAAAATATTGACAAAATTTTGATCTACCATATAACCTTTATAAATCAATCATTAAAATACTTTTCCATTTCATCAATTTTGAATGAAGACTTTAAAAACCTTTTTTGCTTTTTAGAGATTTTGTAGTTAGGATAGAGAAAGTCAAATGATTTTTCAATGAGTAAAATTTTTATTTTTTGATTTATGAATTAAGTTAGATTGTCGAAAAGAGTGTATCAAAGACCATTTATGGATAAAGAATATCAAAGCATGTAACATCAGAAAAACAGATATGTCTGGATTTAAGAATTTTAGTTGAGTCAGAGAGCTGAAATCTTAGACAAATAACATACAGTGTACTTTTCTTAATATCTGGGGAACGATCAAAATTATTTTGGAAAAATTTTATGGGATTGAATACATTTTTCACTTCTGCCTGAAACATCTAATGAAGGTATGGATAAATCTGTGCACTGCAGCATGATTGAGAATTTAGTTTCTGGTCTCTTGAGATGCTCTGAAACTACTGACAGTATGCTCACATAACACCATGATCTTACAAGTCAAAGGAAATAAAATTAGCATTTTTGTACTTTTCTAAATGATTTCTTACTTACCTTTTTCTCTCTAAACATTTGAGTAAAACATGGATAGCATCAAAATCATAAAATCAAAAATTTGTTTTCCTCTTTGCCCAGCTCACCAGATCTTGTGCATCACAGGTATCAACTTTCAGGAAAGATCATTTGTGGTAATATATGTTGTTAAGTCTTCATTTTTTTTATATCTTTACACCTCATATGTTGAATCAGGAATAAGACTTCAAGAGATTCATACCTCAGGCTCAATTTTCTTTATTCATTATATCAAATATTTTGGAACCACTATCTCAGGTTTAAATCCAATCAGTGTAAAAATTTGTGATAACGGTTGCCACGGAAATGGCAGACATATAGAAAAAATGCCAATAATTTTAAAATTCAAAGGCTTTTTTTTCTTTTTTGATCAACCAACTCAAAAATTGACATATAGATCAAACTTTTTTTTTTATTATCTTCTTTGAAAAAAATTTTGATTTTCACAATTTAAACCTCTACATTTTTGCAACTTTTTTGTTCTTCCAGTTAAATATGATTGACGTACATAATGAATGGGAAAAGATAAATTTGAACCTATGAGTAAAGGATACTTTCAAAATAAATTTAAAATACAGCTTTTTTTGACAAAAATACGTAATTTCATCATTAGATTATAATTGCTTTATATGCTTCAATAACTACCTACTTGGCTTGAGACTAGATAGGGTTATTTAACAAATAGTCAAGAAAAACTATAATGACCTTCATATGACTAATAATTGTCACACTAAAACTTTGTTCTTTTAGTTTTTCACTTTTGTCATGATAATATGCTTTTATTTATAACACATTCATGCTATCTTATATCACTGTTCTCTTGTTGTCCAGGGTTATGTGGAACTGACAGTGTGGCCAGCAGTGCCTGATCTTACGGAGATAAGAATCAATAGCAAGCAATGTTGTATCCTTATCAAAGTTAAAAAAAAACTCTCCCCGCAGCTTGAATACTTGTGGTATTACGGGAATGAGCTTGTTGACAGCTATATTCTACCATGAACCTGTTTTGCTGAACATATTTTCTTTCAGATTAAAGGATCAATTTTTTAATTCTGTCCTCTTAGCCAATATAATGCACCCATATGTCTAAATGGCATTTGGAAGAGTTTTAAGCTAACCAAGCAGTTACAAATAAAACAATGGTGTGGTGGATTCATCCTTTTTGACAACTATTTAGGAATTTTTTTTAATGGCTTATTGCTTTCTCATAATATTTTTTTTTTACATTGCTGAGTTTTGGTGCAGATGCTCTCCAGAAAAGTCCATTATCATGCATGTTGAGGAATTTATTTGTGTCTTTGGCAATTATGATTTTGACACTATCCATGTTTTGTCTTGCCCACTAATTACGAGGGCAGGCTGATAATTAAGTTCCGTTTGCTAATAACTAGGTCAATTTTTGTCACATCGACCTAAAATTTCATACATATACTCCCGAACCATTATTCTAGACTTAACTATAACAACAAGTTTGTGTGACGTCATTTGTGCTCATAATGCAGTGACGCGCAACACATGATGTGGTAGCCATGTTTATGAGACAATGGCGACTTCCAATGACCTTCTCATCAAACAGCGCTCTGTTATCGAGTTTTTGGCAGCTGAGGGATGTTCTGCTGCAAACATTCATGCAAGAATGAAGACAGTTTATGGTGAAATGTGCATTTCAGACTGTGCAGTTCGCAAATGGGTGAGAATTTTTAAAGGGGAAGACCCCAGAGAGACAATTCTGCGTGATCGAAAGCGTTCGGGTAGGCCCCTTTCCGCATCGGACACGGCTCATCGAGAGAAAGTTGACTGCATGATTAAAGCTAATCGAAGGGTCAAACAAAAGGAAATTGCAGATGAAGTAGGTATTTCGAAAGAACGAGTGCACCATATCGCCACAACTGTACTGGGTTACCGAAAAGTCTCTGCCCGTTGGGTCCCAAGACAGCTCACTGTAGAGATGAAAGCGCAGAGAAAGGACATGTGTACTCAACTCTTAGAGCGTTACAATGCAGAAGGAGAAGCATTTCTGCAACGCATTGTGACTGGAGACGAATCCTGGGTCCACCACTACGATCCAGAATGTAAAGCCCAATCGATGGAGTATAGGCACAAAACTTCTCCAAGTCCAAGGAAGTTCAAGGTTGTTGCCTCTGCAAGAAAGGTCTTGTTCACCGTTTTCTGGGACATGGAGGGAGTGGTCCACATGGAATTTCTGGAGCAAGGGCAAACTGTGAACTCTGAGCGATATATTTCAACACTCCGAGCTCTCAAACTCCGACTCAGACGTATTCGGCGTGATAAGGACTCAATCCTGCAACACGACAATGCGCGCCCGCACACCAGTCGCCAAACTCAGGACGCCTTAAGGCAGCTGGAACTTACGACCCTACCTCACCCTGCATACAGCCCCGATCTTGCCCCTCTGACTATTATTTGTTTCCCCAACTCAAGAAGTACCTGAAGGGCCATCACTATGACAATGATGAGGAAGTTATCGCAGATGTTCGCAGATGGTGCCGTGGACAGCCGTCTGAATTCTTCGCTGACGGCGTGAGCCAACTAGTGAAACGTTGGAGGCGGTGTGTTGATCGCGACGGTGACTACATCGAAAAATAGAGTGCTAAGTATGTAGCTGAGATATTAAGCTTTCGTTTGACGTATTGTTTATGTATATGCTGTGAAAAATTAAAAAGTTATGATTAAACGGAACTTAATTATCAGCCTGCCCTCGTAGCTACTTGATATGCTGTGAATAGAGCAAGAAATAAGGGCTGTATAATCTGACTGCAGTTGGAAGACTGCTTCAATTTTTTTTTTGAGTTCAGTTCCCTGAAGCATGTAAGTGCTCATAAAGGAGAGACCTGAGTTGTCCAGCCCACTGTGGCAGTATAAATTGCATTATTATTTTATATGTAGGCTATTAAACAAAAACAACAAAGTTCAATCTTTGTAACCATAATATTGCTGCGTTAGTGTGTTCATACATTAAGTATTTTTTTTTGTAAATCTATGCTTTCGTCAGTCAAGTTTGTAAGCTACCATGTTAAAATTGTCTTGCAGTATAAAATGCTGCTTGTCGTAAATTTCGAAAAAAAAAAGTGTTGCTAACTGAATCCTTAACCAAAGCCAGCCATTTATCGCATCAACATTGACAAGAAATGGGATGCAGAATTCACTTACTTTGATCCCATGTCCAGTATTGGACAGAGTAATCCTGTGAAGTAAGTTGTGTGAAGTATGTCCGATGTGTTAGTGTAAAATGTATCATAGTTATTGTATTTCACTGTTTGACTGCCCCTCTTTCTTTAGACATATTATCAATAACATAAGCTCTAGGCAAAGTGAATTATTTGCTATACCAATTACGTTTCTCCATGCTTACATCAATTTTCTCTCCAACCCTGACCTTGTCAATGATTAAGATGCTTCTTTAATCTCTCTGCAGGCGCAACCTTGACTTCTTCCAGAAGTGTAACAAGAACTACCTCAACTCAGTGGATCCTGATAGAGGCAATGGAGAACTGGTCATCAAACTGCCCAATGAGCTGCTGCCAACAGTCACAGGTAGGAGAATGTTTTAAAACAAATCACCAGAGGTTGACTTCTTTAAAAACGTTGTGTCCAGAAGGTGGAGAGCGTATAAAGTGCTAAAATTCTTCTGCTACATAGACATGGAGAGAGGGGGGAAAGTTCTTGTCTACTATGAGACAAGGGGAGTGAATAAATTTTGAATAAGAACATGCTAAAAATGAATATTTAAAATTCAGGTATTCTAGCAATTTTAATATTGTGCTTAAAAGTTGAGGATAAGATCCTTAAAAAACATTGGCAAGGAAAATATTTTAATGTTTTAATGTTGAAAAAAATTTATATCTATGATAAATGATTATTGCAAGATTTGAGTAGTTGTTATCACATCTTTGCACTGAAACACTGAAATATCTATGAAAAAAGAGGCTGATGGAAGTTAGGGTGGATAGTTACATTCCTTTGCGTACCTTCCCCTCTATATTTAACCCTTTGTTGCTGTGTGGCCAGCCTTGGGCAGCTTCCAGCTGTGTGTGGAGTTCTCGGTGCAGCAGCCCCTGGGAGGTGTCATCTTTGTGGTTCCAGATATGCCAGGTACCATGGCAGAGAGAAGCGCTCACATGTTCACCTGTGGCGTGGAAAACTTCTCCAGGTAGGTAAAACAAGCTGTCCGGTTGGTCAAACATTTGATGTATTCCAGCATCTGCTAGTGTTCTGAGACTCTTTGTTTTAATGCAAGCAACGCAGGGCATAGCAAGAAAGATGAGTTCCCTAACTTATCTCCCGACAAATGTGACTAAATCTGGCATAGAAAGTTTATGTATTTTGAAAACCAAGAGCTCAGCTACTATACCACTGCAGTCTTTGTGTTCAAAGAAAGTGAACGCTGAAGTGAATGCACCTCTTAGAGGTATTAACAATAACATTCACATCAGGCTTTGGAAATTTATTCTGTTCACTTCTTCTCATTCAGATCTTAATAAGAGAGTGTATTTCTTTTAAAAAGAAGATATATATCTCAACAACTTTAAGGTTAATTGATCACCTAAGTTTCATTCAAGTAACAAAATCATGTTTTTTTGATCCAGCAGAGTAAAAATGTTGGTTATTCAGATGTGAATAAAATGTGGACATTTTGATTTAGCAAGATGTCTGCCATGACTGTTTTGATAAGAAGTTTCTTAACAAAACAGTCTGTTGCTTAGCTCAATTGGAGCTGCATTAGGCACTGCTGAAATTCCTCTTTCTAAAGCTTCTTTGGGCTGGATGTCTGTATAAACATACGTTCAGAATTGATCAAAGATCAGGAGTCTTTTTTTTTTAGCCAGATTAACAAATTTGAGTGAAATACTTCATATTCTAAGAATCTTACATCAAGAAATAATTTTTTTTTTACTTTGAAATTAGAAGTCTGCACACTTTCCATACTTAATTTCTCATTATTAAATTCAAATAAATATTTCTAAGCCGTTGTATTTGATATTCTTAAGCTAAGTCAGGGTAAACAAGTACAGTGTATGAATAATCGCTGACCTAGTATTTTGTTGATGAATCTTCATATATTCTTGTTTTGACATGAACTTGCCTTTATTGTTGGGATTCAAATTTTGTAATATTTTGATCCTTGATCGCTTTCACATTGCACCCAACCAAATTTTTTTTTCAAAGCATTTCAAATCATTAGTTTCTAAAAGCAAATATTTTTTTTTGCTTTTATCCTCAATTCGTGGTTTATATCATTTCAGGATGTGGTTTCCTTGTATGGATTCATTTTTTGATCCCTGCACTTGGAAAATTGAGGTCACTGTGGATGCTGAGATGACAGCTGTATCGTGCGGAGATTTGGTCAGTGTGGAGTATAATGAAGATATGACAGAGAAGACGTATCATTACTTCCTTTCAACACCAGTAGCAGCTCCAAATATTGCTTTAGCTGTTGGGTGAGTTAACATGGGGTATTTGATATGCTATTTAGATACTGTTTTAGCTCCAAATCTGGCTGCAGCTGTTGGACGAGTTCACACAATGTACGTTAAACCTTGATATGACAAAGCCGTATTGGCAGGTGACGCTTGGACAATGAGCTGTGGAAACGTAATATATGATGCCCTTTTTTTTTTAATTATCAGTATTAGCTTCTAATGAGAAGCTCAGAAACATTTTTGTTCTTTTCTATAAAAGGCTAAGGGTGTAACTAATTAAACAGCGATGAAAATGAGAAGATTTTACTTAAATCCATGTAACATAGAGTTATTTTCTAACACTTTTGCTAAATATTTATTTTTTTTATCTTACACACATGTGATTATTGTTTGCCTTTCAACGTGGTCTCATTTTATTCAAAAAAATAATGCATGGGCTTAGACTAAAATGAGTAGCAGCACAAAACAAAAACAATGTTGAGTCATCACTGTATTACTGGTCTCAAATGCGAGCAGTTGACAATATCTCTGAAGAGATGCTAAAAGCTTGAAAATTTATAATGATAATTATACAAAATTGAAGAATATCTAAAATTGATTTTCAAATTTAGTCTATTGAAGATCGTTTTAACTATATCCATACATAATTTTTTGTTGTGTTATTTTGAAGCAATCATACAATTTAACAGTGAGATAATTATAACGTATTAAAAAAAAAAGTATGTTGTTACCATTGGTTAAATGGTCACATTTTAGTTATCATGGTTGAAGCTTCCAAGAAAAAATTTTATACTCTATCTTTGTTTTGATCTCATATAACAAAAAGTAAATAAAATCAATCAGCAGCAGTGTGGTGAAGCATCCTGCGTAAACATGTCAAGATCTCAAGTCCATGGCTTGGAAAATGTTGTAGTCAGTAATAGAGGTGTGGACCCGATGTTTTTGACTCAATCCTACCTGATGGTGGCCGATCTTTTTTCCAGATAATGGTCTAAGATCAGTTCATAGTGTATGGGATATACCAATCAGTTACATGTTACTCACTTTCCCTGCCAGGCCCTTTGAGATCCTGGTTGATCCCAAGATGCATGAAGTGACCCACTTCTGCCTGCCAGGACTCATGCCTGTCCTGAAACACACAACCAGCTACATACACCAGGCAAGTCTTGCTTGTTTCTTCATTCTGAAAGTTGTACTTTACAGTGGCAATTTACTTCAGAATACTTGAAATAGTCAATTAGATCTAACTATAGAATTAAATTTTTCATTTTGGTGTTTATTTTTCAGTCATAAGCCTTATTCTTTTCTTGGGAATTAGAGACAAAAAAAAAAAATAGCGACTTGTTGATACTTATTTACGTTTTTATCTTTCTCCTTCAACAGGCTTTTGAGTTCTATGAGGAGCTGATGTCTAGCAGATACCCGTACTCATACTACAAGCAGGTGTTTGTGG
>JAWDGP010002698.1:270000-287500 GCA_033675545.1 Elysia crispata | reverse complement strand
CCATCTTACAATTTATCTGAGCAGATGCGACTTTTAGTTTTCTTTCAGCAAATAAAGCAAACTTGATTTCGTCATGTGAATTCTCACAACATCTAAATTCATCTAGTTGAGATACACAATTTTTCTTTCTTCCCCCCTCCCCTTTAGGGTACTCTGAATGTAACAATTCAAGAGCTTGACGGATCCTTCAACCACCAGTTCAAAATTGAAGAAAACAAGACAAAGTTTGAAATCACTTGTCACTCAAAGAGTAGAAGGTTAAAACATTGCATATTTTTTAAATAGAATTTCAAACATAAATGGCTAGTATGTTATTTAACTGAAAAAGGTATTTCAAATGTTGACACTTTGATGTATGTTCTGGATTTTAAAGATTCAAATAACTTTTCGTTTGCTGTAGAGTCATTTAAATTTGTACAATTTTATATAACTATGTCTGTCTCTAGAAAGTATCATGGCTGTAGTTAATAGAGAATATTGTACGAAACTCTTATATGCGAAATTCTAAGTAATGCAGGTAGGTTATTACTATATGTGCTTCGTTCTTCAGCCCAACATCAGTATGGATATGGATGAAGGTTAACTGATCTATTTCTTTCAAAATCAAGGTTTGACAACTAATCAGAGCTCATCTTATGCTAATTTCAACCTGATCACTGTTACATGGTGTGCTGAGAGCAATCAGTAGAAAATGACTTTCTTTGGAAGCTGAGCATGAAGTTATTTTCAGAGCACATTTCAACTCCAAGCGTACAGAACATGTAGTTGTGTTAAGTCAACTCCTAAAAACTGTTAAGTTACAGTGTTATCCACAAAACAATGAAGCATTAAAAAACTGTTAAGTTCCAGTGTTATCCACAAAACAATGAAGCATTAAAAAACTGTTAAGTTACAGTGTTATCCACAAAACAATGAAGCATTAAAAAACTGTTAAGTTCCAGTGTTATCCACAAAACAATGAAGCATTAAAAAACTGTTAAGTTACAGTGTTATCCACAAAACAATGAAGCATTAAAAAACTGTTAAGTTCCAGTGTTATCCACAAAACAATGAAGCATTTTACCCGTGCAGTTACAAGGTGTAGGGTAAGAGGGTCATGGGTTTGCTTCTTTCTATTTCACAATTTATCAACAATTTTTGTATTGAAATTAGATTTGCTTTTAGACTTAAAATGTACTCTGGCCCTTTTCAGTTATTGAGACAACTCATGTTACATATATGTTTATTTTGAAATTGACAGGAATAAGAAGAAGAAAATTCCATTGATGACTGGAGAGGAGGTGGACATGGATCTCAGTGCTATGGAGTAAGTTTTGCTCTCACTGAAGTTTTGCTCATTCCTATTTATGATTATTCAATCTCTGTGTGACAACTTCTCAGTACAGATGACTTTTCTTTCAGACTAACTTACAGTGTTTATCTGTTACTTAAACATATGATGTGACCCAAATCCTGAAAATCCAGCTAAAGTGGCATTTTTTATTTGCAATCTGAGCTACAATTAATAAAATGCGGAAAATCGTTATGAAATAATAATCAAATCAACTCTTTAAAATGTGTAAAGAAGAATAGTAACTGCTATAAATAAGTGCATTGGTTTTTGTTTTTTTTTTAATATTTTGTTCCTTAAACATGATCTTTCTGGATAAATGTAATGTACAGGTACAAAATTTTCCATTTAAGCTGGATTTTTGGGATAGGGGTAATATATCTTTGTTTGTAACAAAATCAAATTTTTCTCAAGGATATGCTCATTGTCTTCATAAATTATAGGCAATGAAAGTTAACTTACTTGGAGCAAATATATCCATAATAGATATTGAATGCTACTGTATATGAGTGCAACATTTTTTTCTTATTTCATCCTTAGTGGCAATTGTAAAGATTTTTTTTCCTTGCTTCTCTGAATTGAATTTATTCATATCTTATAAAATTTCAACTCTCTCTTTTTATTTTATCTGTGTGTGTATGTGTTTGTGTTTGTGTATTTTGTATGCAGTGCTGACTCTCCTGTGCTATGGCTGCGACTTGACCCAGACCTCCAGCTAGTGCGGACTGTCCACTTTGAGCAGCCGGACTACATGTGGCAATACCAACTCAAGTTCGAGCGCTGCATCGTAGCCCAGTTTGAGGTGAGCCAAACATCTTTCTTAGGTCATTTGGATTTTTCTGTTGCCGGTCTTAGATAAGCTCAAGATCTGATCTTTTCATTGGAAATATGTGTAGCGACATCACAAAATGAGACGTTTTGCGGCAGACAACTACTAGAGAAAATCCCTTTTTCCTCAAGAAGGCTTGAAATCCTTGCTATTTAAAGTGCTTTTACTTCTGAAACAATATAAAAGTTAGAAATTTGAGTAGTATAAAAAGCAGAAATTTCAAGCTTTTTTTGAGAACACTGCATTTACCCAAAAATTTCTCTGCCACAAAAAGTCTGTTTGTAGCTCACAACACATATAAGCTTTGGATCACCTTATGCATACTGTGCCCTACCTTTCTCTAAGAGAGATGCATGATAATGGTATATCTGGCTTTTATTCAGTATTTGATTAATTCAAGGCTGAGGCATTCCAAAACTGTATCCAAAAATGTTTTTTTTTGTTGTTTTTATTTGATCCTTCAAAAATAATGCTTGTTGGATTTCTTTTATGTTTCCTCAGGCTATAGAAGCCCTCAGTAATTTTTCAACTCCAGCCTCCCGCTATGCACTCAATGCTACCATAGAGAATGAAGAGTGTTACTACAGAGTACGGCAAGATGCCTGCCAGTGCCTCGCAAAGGTATGTTACTGTCATAGCAGTTGAAAAGCCATTACAACATATAATATTTTGATGCCTGGTTGGATTAGTGTGTTGTGTTTTACACTTCTCAGGAATAAAAAACAAAATCAAATAGTTAATTTACATAATGTAAGCACTAAGTTTCAAAATGAATTACAGAAATAAGGGTAAATTCAAACTGCAATCACAGAAAAGAGCTTATTTTTGTCTCTTAAATAGGTTGGGCAGTATATGGGAAAAGTATAGAGATTTGATGACTGTAATTTTATTTATTTTCTATATCTAATTAAAAACTTTTTTTTAATGTTTCTGAAATTGTCAATGCCGAAGTCTTATCTCAAAGATATTCTTACAGCTATAGGGGATTTCTGGTTTATGATGGAGTAATGCATTTTTGATTTTCTGTTGCTTCATTCATAATCCTAGCAAATTAAGGTAATAATACAAATGCATAAGCCCCAATTTGAAGAGTAAGTATGGTTCTTGTCTAAAGCATTATTACTGGAACTTGGAGGTCTGAAAGCACGATATTTCATTGCCCTTCTTTTAGTTCTAATCTTTCCTTACATTTCATATGTTCGCTGGATTGAAATTGTTTTGGAGGGAAAAGGAATTATTTTAGAATTATTCTGATGTATTCAGTAGTCATTAATAATCAGCTCTCAGGATCAGTGCCAAGATACCAATAAGTTTCCACATTTTATAGATGCTTTTTTTTTTGTTCGAATTGACCACTATAAATCTTTAAACACTTCTTTTTCACTTTGCATAACCAGATAGCAAACTTGATGACAGGGACGTGGACTGGCCCTCCGGCCATGATGACCATTTTCCGCAAGCTGTTTGGCTCACACTCTTGCCCTGTGATTGTGAGACAAAACAATTTTTCAAATCTTCACCACTATCACTTGCTCAAGGTTGGTGGTTATAGCTCTAATGTTTTTGTAACTTTTTGTGGGACCACTCTCTTAAAGTGAGTGACTATAGCAGGGTTTATAAGTGTTTTTGTTTATATCTTTTAATACAAATGAAACTTTTGCCCTTTAAATTGTTTCTCTTAACCCTGATTAAGAAAATCTTTAGCTAGCAGTCAGTCACAACCATTTTTGATTTAGAAAGAGAATTTAAAACAAAAAACTAAGTGTGCTTCCTGACAATATATGTGCCGATTATGGTTTGTTGTTTTTCTTGCTTTGAAGGATTTATCCAATTGCATTATGTTCAATTTTGTTATTACATGCATGTGCTGAAGTTTTTTGGAGGCCCGCTTAAAACAAATTTCTTTTTGTTTAAGCTTTAATTTGTCACAGAATGAAATAAACATATATTTTCGTATAAATATATATATATATGGTCCTATAACATATTCTTTATTATTGTTATCATTACACCAATTAGCTTTTAACATTTTTGTCAAGTATTGTTGTTTAAAATACCCATAATGACTTTTTTATAGAAAGTAAGGTGTTCTTATTAAACATTCAAATTAACGTCTTAGCATGGATATTAATTTTCTGTATATCCTGCATCTCTTTTCTAAGGTCTTGTTTGGCTTTCCTTTTAATTTTACTTTGGCAGTGAAAAGAAAAAAAGAAAGCCTAGTGAGAAGTATAATTGAAAACATCTACCCCTGATGCTGAAAATATGATAAATCTTCATTCAATATTTCAGTCAGCTCCAGTGAGGATGACACTCTTTGTAAATAGTTTTTATCAATGTACATATATAACATGTTGGAACCTCCAGATTCTTTTTATGTCTCTATTACATATCTCTAAATATCTATTTTTTTCCCAGCATTTCTGAAAATATGTAGCATTTAGACTTAGGCATTATCTTTTGAGCATTAAATTTCACTTAAGTATCTGTTGAGAATTATTGCTACCAATCAACTAATTTTTCCCCTCCTCTTTGTTGTCCTTCCTAGACAATGCCTCAAGCCATGGCAAGACTGAGAGACACACACAATCTTTGTCTAACAGAGATCACAAAATTCTTGCTGGATCTGTTCAAGTATAACGATAATTCCAGGAATAAGGTATCTCTCATATGCACACATGTTGTGATCTAAAGTGAAATTTGTGTATTTTTTTATTCTGTTGGGGAAAAGTGCAGGTGGCAATGTGATAAAGACATGAGGGTATCTTTCCAGATAGTTTTAAACCCCGCAGTTTTAAGAGGGCTTATTATTTTAGATCTATTTTAAAGGGCAAGAGTTGTTGGAGTTTATAACTTGCATCATGTCTATTTTTTTTTTTTAAGTTTTTCAACTTCATTGCACAAACATCTAAATGAAACAAAAGAAAACTTATAAAAGTTAAGCTTTAAATGTAAGGGTATTATTTTACTCAAACATAATATGCCATTAGGGACCTGGAAAAGTGCAGCAAAAGTTGTCAAAATACAGAAAGGCAACCATTTATATGTTAGAAAAGTATTTATACCAGTCAAAGCAGACACAGGTATAAAGAAGTAATAATAAAGGTTTGTGAAATATGTGCCCTCCCATGTTGTAGAGTGAGGAAATCAACAGGTAAGGTATCGGTTATTACCTAGTCAAAAATATGATAACCTCTTTAATTTTTCTGCTTTACGAGGATTATCTAGATACCATTTTTACATTTTTTGCAATCATTAAGGAAATCATTTATGATTCTTTATTTCTTATGTTTTCTTTGGTCGATATTAATTGAACCAACATGATAAAGAATATGAATCATTGTTGGGATGCGGTTTAAAGTTATTGATCAGTAAGCTGTGTAGTTTGCTTGAGTGTACTTCTACAAATGTTTGTAAGTTCTTTGTCTAGATGGAATGCGTTTCACTCAGCATTTTTTCCTGATGTTCCCAGTGGTCAGACAACTATTACCGTGCAGCATTAGTGGATGCCCTATCAGCAACAATCACACCAGCCATCACTAATGTTTCTCTGATCACTGGGTAAGGTTCATATACCACAACCAAGGTGTCATTACAGAATTTCAGAAATTAAATTTGATCTCTTACTTCACAGGAAATCAATTCCAACCTTTTGCCTCTTGAAGTTGCAAGCTCTTTTAAAGAATGAAGAAATTTAACAGGTCTCTCTGTTGTTAATTTTATTGCTTGTTTGCATCGTTCACTATGATTGAGAAATATTTTAACACATATTTCACTTTGTAATACATGGTTTGTTATCATCTGAGACAGTTAAGTTCAAAGAAAAAAAAATAAGGAAGCAAAGCACTCTGAGTTTCATACAGATTTTTCATATTTTCTACAAAGAATCAATTTTTATACCCAAATGAACCTTTTCTGGGTTCCATCAGAGTCTAGTCAACCAAGAGGATAATCCAATAGATAAAAAAGTTCCTGAAGTGACATTCAGTAGTTTTTCAGTTTCACATGCTAATCATAACAAAAACATAAACACAGATTTGTCTGATACCAGGTTCCAAGTAATCATGGAAGCAGCAATCTCGGTTGGAACAATATTAATTTTTCTTCTCTGGCCAAACACTAGCAGCTGTTTTATTTAAAATCATTTTACACTTCTAGTCAAGGATTTGATGTTGATTTCAGTTAAACTTGGAAAAAAGCAGCCATATTTCTACATTATTTAGAATATTTTACTCAAATTGTTCTTTACATTCCAGTAACATCTTATAGGTTAGGGCTTGAAGAGAGGATATTTGTCTTCGATGCCACTACAAAGATTTCAATATTATGTTATTGGTGATACATTTTTCCACATTATGATTGGAGGGGTTTCAATTTGTCTTTTCATGTGTCTGCAATTGTATAATTTGCTTTAGATTTTGAAATAAATATAAAGCTTAAATTAAAGTTAGAGCTCACCAGTGGTGTCCCCTTGTTCAATCTAATTTGGCTGATGAAACAGTTTTGCCGCTCTGTCTGCAGGCAGGAGGTGACGGCTGAAAGTTTGTCGTCAGACATGAGGCTGGTCCTGGAGGAGATTGTCCGCTGTCTCAACCTGGAGAAGTTGATGCAGAGCTACAAGTTCACAGTGTCTGTCAGGTAAACAGTTTGTCAAGAAAGATTGTCACATGAGAAAATTTTACATTGGCAGGTAATTGTTATGCTCCCAAACTCTTTTCTTTGTCGTTCTAACTTTAAAAGAAAAATGCAATCAACCTGTAAGCAATGTATGCAAGGAAATAAGAAAATGATGAAGATACACTTTACACCTGGAAAAAAAGTAATACTTTCATGAATTGTTTTTTATGCCATATACCTTTGTAATTGTCATGTTGAAGCTAGGCTGACAGAACTGTGCGGATGTTCCTGTTAGTAAGAGACTGAGACATACACAAATAGAAAAGCTAATCCACCTCTACTCCAGGAGTGCAACCTGGCTATCATGAAGGATCCAAGAGAGGAGTATGTGTATGCAGGAACAGCAAAATGGCAATAGGCACGCAACTTAATTACTACAAAATATGAAGAGAAGCAGTACAAGCGATACTTTAACATATAGATGTTTTGGCTTTATTGTGGTTTCATGAAGACTGGAAAAAAAACATACACACACACACACACATAGACACCCATACAAACTACAATGTATGTGATGTGATGAAGGCTCCATCAGACATGCCATCTTTAAATCATATCTCAACAAAAGATAAATCTATCATTGATGCCAATAACTCTTTAAGTTTTCTTGTTTCTCCAGTTGCCTGCATGCCATCCGGACGCTCCAAAAGTTTGGTCACTTGCCCAATGAGTCAGATGTTTTCAAAGACTATGCACAAACTGGTATCTTCAGAGATGTTCGAGTGGCAGCCGTCACCTGTTTAGTGGACTTTATCAAAGGTTTTTGTTTATCTTTAGTGTCATGTGAAGGGAAGCTGACTGTTGCTAGATGTCGTGAAGTGATATTTATTTTATTCTGTCTTTGGATAGAGCATCATTGAAAAAGTTAATAAAACTCAGTATATTATAAGATATCAACTTCAAAATTGCATCAGCCAAAAGGCAAAGAACTTGAATAGACATTTTTCAAAGCTGCCCAGGTTTCGAAGCAAAGTGGGCATTAAAAGAGAGAACATTCTAGCTTCAGTCTTGGCATTAAAAGAGAGAACATTCTAGCTTCAGTCTTGGCATTAAAAGAGAGAACATTCTAGCTTCAGTCTTGGCATTAAAAGAGAGAACATTCTAGCTTCAGTCTTGGCATTGTGATTGGTTATTGTTTTACTTTTATCAATTATCATTCTAGCTGTTGTTTGTGCTTTGTAATGTGTGAGAGTGATCACATTTTTGCCTCGACTGTTCGGCAGGTGATCTAACTGGAGAACATTTGACTTGGGTTCTGGACTTTATCGAGAATGATGCAGATCCGTTTCTCAGGTAAAATCTGTAATGTCTGCAGTAGTTGAGGAGTCAAGTGGCCTTAGACATTGAAGCTGTAGCTGACAGTTTTACTTTTAAATTGCTCCGATGCTAATTGTACTTAGAACTGTCCTTGTGTTTTTCACTTAGATTTATGAAGACCGGAAGTTCAACTGTTCATAAGTCAGCTCCTTAATTTAAGTTGATTATACTAATCAGAGTAAGAAAATGAGTTGTAAAAAGTAAAAATGGGTAAGGTGTATGCATACCTCTTTTTTGTTTTTAATCAAAGCCCATTTTTTTAAATGTCAAATCTTAGGAATTTTAGTTGTTCTTAAGCCAACTTCCTAATTTAAGTTGATATGAACATCAGAATGAGAAAATAATTTTCTTCTCGTTTTTGTAAAAAAAATTAAAATCATAGAAATATTTTTCAGAAAAACCATGTATTCATGAAATTAATGAGAGTGTCAGTCCTTAGACAGGCGGGCAAAATATGAATTCTTCATTTACCTTTTTTTTAACTCTTGTAGTTTACTGCATCCTCTGGGTCTTTTTCTTCATTTCTGACTTGTGTGCATCTTGAAGTTATTATCCATCTTCTAGTAATGAGCACTGATAAGATTTTTCTGGCCTCTCTCATTACTGTCTTATTTTGCCCCACACCTAACACAGGCATCATGCTCTAGCATGTCTGATTGAGAATCCACCATTCCGTCGCTCGGAGCGGTCAGCCCTCAATGTTGAATCCCTGGTGGAGAGGTTGTGGACGATGATGTGGTGAGAGAAACTATGATTAAAGCTTCTTCATAGAGTCCTTTCATGAAGAGCTCTAAGACAAAATAAGATGTCCTCTGTTATGAAACATTATATTTTTATTGAAAGATATTACTGTAATAAACAAAGCGACTGAAACAACTAAGCTTCTCCATTGGCCATTCTGTATACACTCAAAATTTGAATAACTGTCAAATTTAAGGCCTGTAATAGAAGTATGAAGGTTGGATTAGAGAACCATAGGAAAGTAAAAAAAGAACAAGAGATGTAGCTAGGACTTGGGTAGGAATCAGAATACCATGCCAGAGGTTACTTTGACATGCAAAGCAAACAAGAAAATATGTACTTCTCAGAAGAAATGTACAAACTTCTGTGATATGGGTTTGCAGTTCAGTACTTTATATTAGAATAATAATGATAATTATTAGTACTAAAATATCTTGAGAAATAAAATATTACCTCTGAAAGATTCTTTTTGTCTGTTGTTGGATAGTGTTGTCTCGCCAGATTGAAGAAGTAGAGTTTGACTTTTTTTAACCGCTGTTAAGGCTAGTCTAATTAGCATGCCGCAGTCTGTCAGACAAAATAGGGGGCTTAAGATGAACTTGGGCAGATTGTTATGATTTAACTGAAGGCTTGATGAGGAGGGGTACTAAAAACAGTATTAATAATAAAACACTGAAAAGGAAATTAAAAACATGGTTTCAATCTTATTGATGATATTTATAACCTTGAAAGATAAATAACTGGAATTTGCCCTCAGTCTCTTTAGACTCTTTGCTCTTTTGTCTCTTAACCAGTCTTACAGAGTGGTTACTGGAGAATTATCATTATTGTCATCATTATTTATAGTTTTAATGCCTGTAACTGTTGAAACAATCACATCAGAATTTTGAATCTTTGTATCTAGGTTTCTCTTGAGTGTCTGAGCTTGATCAAACCTTTGTGCATCTAAGCATTGATTAATTGTGCATATCTCTCCCCAGTAAAACATCCTATGACAGCCGCTTGCGCTGTGGTCTGGCAGATCTGTACTACACACTGTACGGGAGGGCGAGGCCAACATGTCTACCAGAACCAGATGTAGGTCAACTGAGGATATCTCCTGACAGAAGATTTCTCTCTTGATCACTCTTTTTTTTCATTTTCTTCCCTTTTCTATGTACCTATGCTTTTTTTTTTAAACTGTCTTCAAACTCCTTGATCTAGCTTCCTGTGACGAGAATTTTCTGTTGTATGTCAGCCTCTCCTTTATCACTATATATACTTCTACCTCTTTTTGTCTTTCTTTCTCTCTTTCTCTGTATCGATCTGTCGGTATGTCTGTCTCTGCCTCTGTCTGTCTGTCTATTTCAATCTCTCTCTATTTATCTTTCTCTTTCTCTTTTGCTTTCACTCTCACTCAAATATTTGTCTTACAAATTAACCCCCTCAATCTGTGCCATCAAAGTAACGATGAAGGCTTCATTCATTAACATAATGTACTATTGTGCTTGCAGCATAATATTCCATGTCTGTGTCATCAACATGGTTTTTTTTTAATCTCTCTCTATCTCTCTTGTTTCATGCAGGCTGTTAAACTAGCCCAATCTGAGCAGAAGGCGAGTGCTGAGGTAAGTGCACATAATTCTATAACATGAAGAAAAAAATAAACTGGACATGCCATGCAAAAAAAAAATCTTCAGATTTTAAAAGGAAAAAATAAAAAGGCATCTGAAATATCAAACCAATGGTAGCTCTAACTATTCTGCAGATCACATTTATGTCAAACCAGTAGTAGCTCTAATGGGAGAGATTATTATGCTTTTCAGCCTTTGATCTTCAGCAGCCAAAGGTTTAAGAGGTAAACAACTGGAGTGTTGTCACATAAGAGTGAATGAAAGTTGGATTAACTAAAATGTCTCCATGACATAAACAAATTATGTTCAAGCTATACCTATAGGAGTTTTTTGTTGTTGTTGTTAAGTGAAGTGGCAGGTGGAAAATAAGTTTGTTTACAAACAAGAAGGGAGCAACAATTATAGTAAATAAAAGTTTTCTTCCTAGAAAATCAGAAAGTGAGAGCAGGTGTTATACTGATATCACAAGGCAATTATCCTTTGACTGGATTTTAAGGCCCTGTTGAAGGGAGTTATTCGTCATATGTGGGATAAGATTCCGGTTTTGGTACATAAAAAATTAGTGGAAAAGAAAAAGAAACATGTAACAGATGACCAGTGCAATTAGAGCTCCACTTTCCTCAATTTTGTTTTTTTGAGCCAAGCATGTTGAATGTTTAAACACACTCTTTTTTATAGTCCTTTATTTTAAAATCGCTTTTAAATGAATATTTTAAACATCATAAAGCTAAAGTTTTAACCATTTCACCCTGTCAAAGGTTAAGAAATACTCGTGAAAAATTCAGTAAGTGTGAGCTTTTTGTGTTATTTTAGCAAAACTGCTCGATAATCATTCTGAGCAAGAATCCATTAGAAAGATAGAAATTGTTTGTATTTGATGTCCCTTTATTAAAGTAATATTATTTGAAATGAAAAAGATATGGAAGCAGTAATACTAGCCAAACTCAAAGGGCAGAAAAGTCACTTTTACATACTGAATTTTTTCAAATTGAGTCATGTACTTGATTCACCATGGCTGCCAAATTTGGGCACGAGAAAATTTTCGTTTATTTTCAAACGATCCAGCTTTACCTCAAAATGACAGCAGTTGTACTTTAATCTTGTTGATATTGCTTAAAAAAAAAACTTGCTCAGATCTCCAAGGAAGCAGAAACAGGGATTGGCCAGAGTGACAATGTTGAGAGCAGCAGCCCCAAAATGGGTACCAGCTCTATATGGAACCAGGAGCTCAGCAGCATCTTCGCCCCGGCTGAGGAGCCTGAGGTCAGTGAGGTTGTGGAGACAACCGAGGAAACAGTCATAACCGATTTCCATCCCTCCACCATCAAAGTCGACCTGGAAGATGACGCTGCAGAAGAGGTAAGAATCAATCTAGAGCAGTGTCTGAACTTTCAGTGTGGAAAATTGTGAAATAAATTTGTGTATTTGAAACTTTCATTTCTCCTAAAACAAATCCCTAAGAGTCAGGGACTGTAAGTTTTAATTTTGAATGACATTTTTTTAGAGGTTTTCTCTTTCCCTTACTAGTTTTGAAAGGTGAAAAAAAAATCAAGCGTTTTTTCTCAGGTATGTGTAAAATTTTGCAATATTTATGATTGAGTGGCTAAAAAATGCATAGATCTAATAGATGGATGTGAAAATAGGCAAGTTTGAATATTTTGACATGCCAGTAAAACAGTTCAAATAAAACTTTTGCTGATTTAGATCCCCTTCTTGATGAATTCTTAAAGTCATAGTTCTCAAAATAGGTTTGAAGTTACTTAGTCTCACTAGATTTAGATCCAGTCATTCTTTAAACAGCTATTTTTTTTACTGCTTATCATTTGGTTAAAGCTCAAAATATGAGAACTATTGTGCCTTTCAAATAGAAAAATACAGCTAAATATTTTATGGAATAGAAGTGTATCATGCAAAAAGTATTTTTTTAAACCATGCTTTGAAACATTCCATGGGTTAGTTGAAACTGTTGACATGGAGTTAATGAAAGTTAATCTCTTAGCTGGACTTTGTAACAACTGATTTTTTTCCTGGTTTTGCATTCAGAGCATGGAGCAGACCCCAGTTGATCTGACAATGATCTCAGGAGAAACTGTCGTTGCCATGGAGGAATCTGTTGTTACAGAACCTTCTGTCACAGAGGAATCGAAGGAGGTCAATGCCCACACACATGCACATCAATACATATAATCCCTCCCCACCCCTCCCTCCTTCTCTCTCTCTCTCTCTTTCTCTTTCTCTCTCTCTCTCTCTCTCTCTCTCTCTCTCTCTCTCTCTCTCTCTCTCTCTCTCTCTCTCTCTCTCTCTCTCTCTCTCTCTCTCTCTCTCTCTCTCTCTCTCTCTCATTCTCTCTCTCTCATTCTCTCTCTCTCCCTCCCCCTCTCTCTCTCTCATTCTCTCTCTCTCTCTCTCTCTCTCTCTCTCTCTCATTCTCTCTCTCTCTCTCATTCTCTCTCTCTCTCTCACTCTCTCTCTCTCTCTCTCTCTCTCTCTCTCTCTCTCTCTCTCTCTCTCTCTCTCTCTCTCTCTCTCTCTCTCTCTCTCTCTCTCTCTCTCTCTCTCTCTCTCTCTCTCCCTCTCCCTCTCCCTCCCTCCCTCCCTCATTCTTTCCTCTCTTTTTTTTTTCCTTTAGGGTAAATGTTTTAATATTTTGCTGAGAGAAATTGTGTCCCTTAATTTTTATATGGCATCATAGTAAAACTCAAATATTCTTTTTTGTTTATTTTATTTCAGAATTCGATTTGAGATCTAATTAAATATTTTACTGAATCAAATATAATGTTTTAAAATCCTGTCTTGATTGTAAAATTTGAAAATACAAAGCCTTCATGGGCACAGTTCAACTTACTGCTAAATTTGGATGGCTCAAAAACATTTCCTACATCTCCATATTGTAAAATTTAAGTAATAAGCTTGAAAACAAGAGGAAGAAATATGTGTATGTATGTCTCCATGTGTTTATTTTGTACCCTCAAGGTTTCTCAACTTTTATTTCCATCCTGGGATCTCAGTAGTCTAGGCTAGTGGTAGAGTTTGTTCAACTTTTTAACTGTATAGACCAAAGCCTAATCAGTCTTGACTTCTGCTATTGTTCAATTTGTTGAATCTGTGTTGTGTATTTTGGAGCAGGTATAGCAGGTAATCAGTTTGGCTTCATTCATTTCATTTATTAATATTATAGACCAAATTTAGCTGCATTTAATATGAATCAAATCCAGCAGGTCATAACATACTTTACTATTTTTACATTTATGGATTCCACACACCATCTGAAAAGCAAATGTTCAGCTCGTCCTACCATATCATGTTTTCACGCCTTTTGGATATTCCATGTCCAGGTCAAAACAGAGTCTGTACCAGATACGGATGTGACCATGGAAGAGACGGAGGATGACTCACTGAAACAGGAAACAATTTATCTCTCTGAGGATCTGATAAAGCAAGAAGCAGCAAGTCATCTCAGCGAGGATTCAGCCTCACCCTCTCAGTCGCCATCAAAAGGTGAAAATATTCTTGATTGTTTCTAAACTTGCACTATCCTGAATCATTCAATCTCTTTAAGCTGGGACTCATATGTAGAGTAAGGAGGTATTGCCATCAGATCAATTGATATACCAAAGTGATTGATGTAACACAAACAATACAGAATTATTATAAATTTATATAATTTACAATACTGGAACGATCAAGCTGACTTCTAAGGCCCTAGTGACAGATGGTAGTCTCACCTTATTTCACTGTTGTGTGCCCCTATGATTAAGCTCTGTACACCACAAGATTAGGATAGATTGTTTAACACCTGGGCTGTCGCTACCTGCTGATGCCATTTTCTCCCTGAAACGGTTCACCTTCTGTCATTGTTTCTGTTGTGCTGTACTAACTTCAGTCCCTGTGTCTCAGAGTTTTGGATATTTAAGCGATATTCAATGTTTTAGTGGTTTACTTTTTGCTCTTGACATAATTTTTCTGAAAATTTCTGTTTCTGCCTCTCTATGTCTGATTTTTCTTAGAAATGGACTTGAGAATAAAATGTTTTATAAAGCCAAAACCCAAAAAATTCCATTCTTGTGTTTCTGCTAGGTTTAATTTTGCAATTTTGTCATTTTTGTCGTTGTGTATTTTCTATTTGATTACCGTTTTATTTGTATTTGTATGCAGATCAACCTGGGGATGTTGTCATTTCTTTGGATAACCTCATCAAAGGTGGATCAAATGTCCCAGAGGAAATGTTTACAGAGACAGATCGAGAAAAGGAGCTTTCTCTTTCTCCCCTTGCAGCAGTTGAAAGGTCAGCCCCTCCTGGAGACAGAAAAGTTTCAGCAAGTTTAGAAGAAGAGTGTGTAGAACAGTCGTCCCAGTCCCCAACTCCAGCGAAATCTCCTGTTGTTGAGGAGGAGTGTAGTCAATCAGGCTCTCCACCACCAGCACTGAGGAGGAGAAGCTTGCGGTCTTCATCATCCCATGTGGCTTCACCCCCTCCACACTTGGAGGAAATGGAAGAAATGGGGGATGAGGATGAGAAAAAAGAAGTTGAAGTGCGCCACATGTCGCCATCAAGGCTCAGCAGCTATAGCGAAAATGAAGATGATGAAAGACGAGTTGTGGAAGAAATTATTCTCGACCAGGCTGATGCTTCAACCCCACGAAAATCTCCTACTCCAGAGCTTCCATCATTGTCGCCAACTCAGGAGCAGCTGTCACCAACGGCTGAAGCAGCTCTAGTAGATCAGGAGTCTCATCCCCTGCCTGCAGAACAATCGATAGGGCTATCGCCCAAATCTTGGCAATCACCTCCCTTCTCCAAGTCTTATGAGACTGCTCCAAACGCACCTTCTCCGTCCCATCAATCACCACATACAGATGTCAAGCCTGACCCGGAGGAGAGTGAGATCCATTCTACCCCACCTCCACCATCATCACCATCTGCATCAGCTGCTCATGAACCATTGCCTCCATCACCTCACATGCCATCTCCCAAAAGTCCAATAGCAGACATGGACACATTGAAAAAAGAAGATGTTGATCCAGTGGATGAAGTCTCATCATTGACAGTCCATGCTGATCCCCTTCCATCATCACCATCCCCTCCGACACTGCCACCAACTGTAGCCCGAATACAAGACGTGATGGAGACACCTGTGTTGACATTGAAGCGGAAGCACACCAATGAAGATTACACAATCTCAGAACCAGAGTACAAGCGTGTCGTGCCTCCAATAATCCTCTCCTCCACAGCAGAATCGACCTCAGTAGTTGCAGGTTCCTCTGCCCAGCCCAGTTTGAAGACAACATTAAAGCTCAGTACTGCTGGTAAGACTTGTCTCCCTTTTCACAAGGCTTGCTAATGGTTTGAATAAGTCAGGATTAGATAAGCAAATATCTTACAAATGTGGAATACCTTTAAATAAACTGTCCAAGTTAAAGAAATTTCCATGGATCTCATCCACAAACTTTGATATTTCATCTCTTTCTTTTAAGATAGAAAATTGAGGGAAAAAAAACGCAAAATAGGCTTTGTCTTTGAATTGTAGTTCTTAAGATTTTGTAAGATGTGTTGAAATAAGCGCAGTGGTTAGCGTAATGGAAAAAAATGTCCATATTCCTTAGATACCAGCATGAGAAATGAAAATACGTGGGTACTATATGTTAGCAGAAGCTTTAAATAGATTTAAATGAAGCAAAGCAGTAAAAATTATAAAAATTACAAATTTTATCGTCAATACTTTAGAAATGTACATTTTTTTATGGTTACTCTATTTACAGAAGTCCTGTTTATATGAATTGCTTTCAGCTATAGTCCTCCAAAGTTTTATACATTTGTTTATGTATCTTTTTTTTTCCTATTCCCTTCCCCTTCTCACAAACAGGATTGACAGCGGGCGACTGGGAGCACCACCACCACCATCACAAATCTAAAAAGAAGAAGAAAAAGAATAAACACAAGCACAAACACAAACACAAGCGAGATCGGCAGGAGAGTGAGGACAAAGAGGGAGACGAGACGAGGCCCCGGGAACGCCTTGTACTCGACATGTCGTCAAGGACAAGAATAGCTGTCAGTGAGGATGAAGGCTCGTCAGATTGATCCTCACTTGTGACCTTTCCTCCTTGTGTTACTTATTTTGTTCACAGTTCTTTTGTCACACCTGATTGAAAATAAACTTTTGTAGACTTTTGCTTATTCAATGGAACAAGCCTTGGATATTTGTGAGTTTGTCAGCAAAAAAAAAATTGTTTTGGGATGGTCAAAAAGGGCATACAATTTAAAAGAAATTTTTTCTGTTGGTCACCATCATTATTCAATATGCATCTTTTTAATAGTGTTGCAGTATTTATAGAGAAAAGCCTCAAAACTCTTATTTTACAATTTGTAAACAAATGCAAAGACAAATTTGCTCTATTACTAAACCGGGGATGTCAGTTGTCAAAATATCAAAAGCACAATTTAAAATTTAGTTCAAATAATTATAATATTTCGTTACTGTATGCTCCATTCCATATAGAATTAAAGAAAATTCAATAATAATATTAAAGAAAATTGTATGGTTCAAGGTAGTTTTAAGGTTTAGCTGTTAGTAAAACAGAGTAATATTCTGCTTTATCTATTGTTTCTTAGTTGGCTGGTTCAAACTTCTATGGTTATTTTCACTCTGGTTTTAATGTATGGTGTATAATTGATCTGACAATTAGGGCAGATGGTGTTTATTCATATATTGTTAATAAAAGCAGAAAACAAATTGAGTATTTGTGATTAAGTTTTTGTCTGCTTTGCAAGCTTCTCTTCATTTTTTTTGTCACTAAGTCTTTTGTCTAGAGGCAAACTATATGTTCATACAGCAAAAAAAAATCTTTCTCATACTTGTTGCGTAAAGCTTACGTAAAGAATAGACTACATGAACGGCTCTTTGGGACCCTGTCAAAGAGATCCAAAAGCATTTGTTGGGAGTTATCCCGTCTTCCCCAAAGCACTGATTGCAGATCTAATGGAAGTGATCC
>JAWDGP010002698.1:222500-265000 GCA_033675545.1 Elysia crispata | reverse complement strand
TATATTTTTATCGCTATTTGTGTGAGTTACGAAGTCATTATATCCAAACCAATACAGAAAGGTCTTTCTCAAAATTGTACTTGCGTCTTATTGATTCGTTGTACAAGAGGCTATCTATGACGTCAGCTCAAATCCTGGCTAGGATTCCCTATCACATAAACAAAGATGGTGTCAAAACTTGACTGTTGCGCTAATTCTTGACTTTGTGATTAACGGGACAAGGTCAATTTGTAGATACAAATATTCGACACAAATAAAGTGCTAGATACGTACTTTACCATGTGCCAGGTTGCAGTCAAACCCGTCTACGAAGAGAGATAAAAGCCTTGAGATTCACGTCACGCAATGTAATCAAACACTGTATTTAAATGGTTGCACTTCTTTTGCCAGCGCCAGTTGACATTACACTATTTGCTGTGTTATTGCGTTATAGTACTACTATCAGCTTCACTTCATGTGATGAAACATGTAGACCCTAAGAGGCTTGGTCTAGACCAACTGACAGTCTTGGCACGGACAATATTGTTTCAAAACATTTTGAATAGATACACACACAGGTCAGTTGTTTGGCGTTGGCTAGCTCAGGACTAGTTTTCATATGTTGCATATTTCAAACTCTTGAAACAATCGCAAGCTTCGGGTGGTGATCAGATTCTAAGAAACGAAGAAGAGACATTATGTGGGTACAAGCATTTGATTGGCCAACTTTGTAGGGCCTCGCTTGACAGGTTTGCTAGAGACTGAAACTTGAGGTGAGCCAAATTTATTTCATTAATTTATCCGCGACCGTCCGTTGAATAAAAAAACTCTTGGAAAATAGAAGTTAATCGTTAGCTTTTTTACAAAAAAAAAAAAAATTGCTTCTGTTGATCATTAAAGCAAAGAAATCAATTTAAAAAATTGGTTTAGTTATGCAAAATGCTTTGCTAAATAGAACAGATTTTTTGTCAAAACATTTTTCTCAGGTCTCTTCGTCCTGCCATCTTTCAGTTTGAATGTTGACTGAAGTTATAAGTAATTATTGCGATAATACAGTTTACGTTTGAAGAAAAGGAGAAAATAGAACAAATCGGGATATCTTTGTGTCTAGATGAGACTTACTACGACATATGCACATGAGTGTATTGTGAGCTTAAAAAAATAATCTACCAAGTGGAGTGTTCGTTTGGTCAAACAGAAGACACCATGAAGGAAGGCTACACCGTCACCAGAACAGACTGCGCTGATGAACAAACACATCTGCTGACCAACAGCAGCCCAGCCAACCATGCAGACAGAGATAAACCAGGTAAGCCAGCCAGCCAGATACGGTTTTCGTTATTTATGTTTATTTTCTCATTCATTTATCTACTACCCTAAATTTTAGTTCTTACAGGCTTCTAATTGATATATTTAGATATTACGAACCTTTTCCATCTCATTCGTGTCTACCAAAAAAGTTTCTGTTATTTTTATTTTATAGAGGACACTTGAAAGATCCAGCCTTCTTATCATCGCAAGATGTGATATTAAAATGACAAATATGGTTGTATCTCATCTTTTATCTCATGAATCGTTTAAACCTCTTTTCAGTTGTCATGTTTCAAAACTCATATTCTGTATAGTTTTAGTTGAAAACTATTTTTACCATATGTGAAGCATCAGGTCTTTCTTGCAATTTCTACGTGAACTAAATGTAACCTCTTTTAATTTGATATTCATTTATTTTTTGGAAAAGACATTTCTATTTTTTAAAACGCGCAGTAGTCTATTTTCTCAGAACATACAGTAGGTTATGTGAGCACTCAGTTTATAATAATTATAATTGTTGTAGCTTTGACTCTCCTTTTGTTCCTTTTTCAAGACATGTTCTCTCCGATTAAAATGAAGCACTTTGTGGTACATTTATTATTCTTGCAGTCTTGCCAATTTTATTGTCTCAGAACATAAAATGCCTTTAAAGTTAATACAACACATAAATGTCTGTGGTTGATCGCAAGTGTACGAAACCAAACTTTCGGTTTTCAAATAACTTTTATAAAACTCTTCTCAAAATCAGCGCACGAAAATCAACATCTTGGTGTTCCGTGCCCAGGCACAGATCCCAAGGTCAAAGACCCGCCGTGGTTGACCTCCAAACGATGGCAAGTTTCCTACCTGTCCTTTCTCGGCTGTTTCTTCCTCTACTCTCTCAGGGTGGACCTCAGTGTCTCCATTGTCTGCATGTGTAACGACACGGGAAAGAACTCCAGTACAGAATTCGGCAAGGTAGATTACTGTTCATGACACTGAGTATCTCAAAGGTGTAAGTGAAGCTGGGCAAGGTAGATCACTGTTAATCACATTGAGCAAAATACTCAAAGTAATTACTGAATCTCAAGGCAAGTTCTAAAATGTAGTTGATAATTACTAATACACGAAATATGTTCAATAAAATGGTGTTTAGATTAGTTACCAATGCATATAATACTAATTTTGGTAACGATGTGGAACACACCCTTTGGTCATAATCGACACATAACTAATTTATGCCAGAATAAACCTATTCTAAAAATGTCCTATACCATACAGGACTGTAAGATAGGGTTGAGGAGTAAACTTTAGAGGCAGGATAGGTTGATTGCCCTATCCATCAAAGAGAAATGATACACAGTTGAGTTTTTTTACAAGCAAATTTTTTTTAATCCACAGTTGTTTAAAGTAAACTACCGAGAAAGGATTATTGCCATGAAATTACCTGGCGTCTTGTAAAATCTTTTTTCCTGCAGAATATTTATTTGAAAAAGAAAAAAAAAACCTTCTCTGCAAATCTTATCTAGGTAAGCCCCACGTTAAGTTTAATTGCAAAAGTCATGGTTACCACAAAAGAAAGCAACATGATGTTATGATCGGATTCAAAGTCAGCGTGTATGCCATGTTTGGCATTGCAGTTTTTAACGTAAATCTCTAACTAAATATGAAGTTCAAGGTCGTTGGCAGCCATGATGCGAGACTTCACGAATATAGATGGTGCGCGCTAGGAGTGGTGGGAAATGTCGAGCTGACCGCTGACAGCTCCCATGATGCATCTGTTCTGATAGCAAGCAGACGTGAACACCACAGTTCTCTAAATCGCCCAAATGTCAATTATTGTTTAATTTTAAATAAATGTTACATGTGGTAAGTTTTGTCTTCAACATCTGAGAACGGCAGTATTTCTGCTGCAGTGAGGTTTTCTTCATGAAGAAGTTTTTTTTTTTATTTATTGGGGAAGGAAATAGCTAAAGGGAGAAAGAGATTGAGAAAAAGCAAAAAACAACAAAATAAAGTAGGAGGGACATATAGATGAAAAAATAAATTATAATTATAAGCCTACATGGATTATATATATATATATATATATATATAATAGAGAGAGAGAGAGAGAGAGAGAGAGAGAGAGAGAGAGAGAGAGAGAGAGAGAGAGAGAGAGAGAGAGAGAGAGAGAGAGAGAGAGAGAGAGAGACAGAGAGACAGAAGAAGAGAGAAAATCTAAAACGATTATCAAAAACACCCCAGATGGATTACAACTTGGTAGTGATAAAGGGTAAAAAAAGGGCGCGTGTGTGCCTGTACAAACAGTATAAATACAAAAACTCAAAGGGGATAGGTAAACAACACTACAACTATTAGTATTAGACAAGAAAAGAGATAATACAACTAATAACATAACATATTTACGTTTCGACTTTATTTTGGCTTTCCTTTTTTGTCTATATTATAAAGGCGTGTGCTTCTGAGAGAGAGAGAGAGAGAGAGAGAGAGAGAGAGAGAGAGAGAGAGAGAGAGAGAGAGAGAGAGAGAGTGAGAGAGAAACAGAAGAAGCAAAGGAGAAAAAAGAGGAGTAACTTTAAGAGACAAAGAAGGCGCCTGTTCTGTTGATTATCATGCAATCTTGAGATGGTGTCACTCATGGACAAATCAACACAAGCCAAGTCTGGCGATGATTCCCAGCCCACAATATCTGACCATCTCCATCTCCGAGTCACGGCTTTATGTAATGTTAGATTCAATGTCACAATAATTTGTTATCTCTGCCGATAGTAATCTACATCTGGGATCAGAAGTCACACTTAGAGTGCTCGGTCCTATCAGCTATGTTTACATCTTGAATCATTACGACCTTCATTGACCGTCGTAAATATCATTATCATGTTGTACTTACTCGGCTAGACACGCCAGGTGGCAGGGCTCAATAATCTGAGAGTTAGACAGTATTACGAAAATAAGAAAATTGTTTACCTTCTCCAATCTTCGAGATTAACGGAGCTAGAAACTTTAAAGCTGGTTTATGTCCGCTGTATTCGATCTGACATTTCAGTAGACACAATAGGAGAAATAACTTATGGGTTAATACAAGAAAAGAGAAGGAAAAAAATCAGACGAGAGAGTTAACTTAGTCAGATTGGTGGTTAGTAAAAATATTATTATGGTATCAAACTATCGAGCATCATGGTTAATCAAAGCAACAAATAACACAAGACGAAGGTTGACCCCTCACCAGTTGCAAAATGATCTGAATTTTTTTTTTCGTTTCATAAAGGCTAAGGTTGGTGACAGGAATGTCTTGAAGATGCACTATCACGCTTTCTCAACATGTCTTTTTTATGCATTTCGTTTCCCTGTTAGGAGAAAGCAGAATTTACATGGGGTGAAAGCACAAAGTCTAGTCTGCTGTCCGCCTACTTCTACGGCTATCTTCTGCTCTCAGTCCCCGGCGGCTGGCTGGCCGGGAGATATGGCGCCACTAGAGTGATCTCCCTTGCCGTGGCTCTCAGCGCCATCTGTACACTTCTGGTTCCTGTGGCGGCCCGCAACTCGTTACCCGCGTTCTACGCCTTACGTGTGGCCACCGGTCTCTTCTCGGTAACCCACAGCAGTGTGATAAAACAAACATTACAAAGTGATTTTAGATTATTTTCAATCAGATTGGTCATATCTCTTCTTTGTTAATACTTAAGAAAGATTCTCAATTGAACCATCAGTGAAGACTAAAGTTATTTACGAACCTCTTCATATAATTAGAAACAAATCGATCGATCTAATTTATACCAGATCTGCACTGCTAATCAAACTTATGAATCTCCTCCCTCTCCACCTCGTCCTCTTCCCTCTCCTCCTCCAGAGCTCGATAGCCCCAGGATTCCAGGCTCTGCTGGGACGGTGGGCTCCGCCAAGGGAAAGAACTCGACTCTCAGGGTTTACTTACTCGGGTGCTGTTCAGCTGTCCAGAATAGATTCTCAAAGATAAAATAATTGTATCTCATGAAAAGATATAACATATTGAAGCACGAAATAGATGTAACTTTGGCTGAAATGCTAATGAAAAGACCAGAATAAAAATGTCATTTGTTTACATGAAAGAAAAAAAAACTTATACCTTTATTGTAACTTCTTCACTGGATGGAGAAGAAAAGATTGCATATTTTTTTTCTTTTAAAACTAGAAACGTATAATTTCTTACTAAAACTGATATGTTCTAATGTATTTGTCTCTTCTTTTCTGCGCCTCTTACTCTCTCAGGTGGGTTTCTTGGCAGCATTGCAACTTTCTCTCTCTCTGGAGTTCTCTGTGATAGCGGCTTTGACGGTGGATGGCCCTCTATATTTTACATTATAGGTAATCTTTACATTAATTACCAAACAAGGCTTATAGTATTTTATGTATCTTTAATGGATATATCGCTACCAAAAAGAAGATTTCAAGCTCCTACAGACTTTGTATGTTTTATACAACTATCTCCTGCTGTGTGTCACAAGGTACACCCATAAACATTTTTTTAATAAAAACCCAGTCAATGGTAAGTAGTATGATTTTCTCTTTTCAGCACCGCTAAGGTTTAAAATCAAGCGAAGGGTAAATGTGCTGTTGGTTTTATTAGTCCGCTGTTCTTTAGTTTTAAGTCCTCGACACTGAAAGAGAAACTTTGAAATACTGCATTGTGCGAAAAAATTCATAACGTCATCCTTCTTAATGCCTGGTGACTAATTCTAAACCATCTATCGCTCATGGCTCTTCAAAAACAATGTTGTCCCAAATATCTTGATGAGCATTAATGATTTTAGATGGTGTATCTTTTACAGCACGTTATAATGTTACACAAAAAGCTATTTGATGTTACATTTGTCGCAAATCATAGGTGCCTCACCTTCCCCCTTGTTATTCTTAGATTGTTTAAACCAAGCAATGTGACGTACATTTTCTCCATATCAAATCTGTCACATTTATTGTAGGGGGCTCCGCGTTGCTATGGACGCTAGTGTGGCATGTTGTGGTGTATGACAGTCCAAGCAGTCATCCTACTATCTCCTGCCAAGAGAGGGAATACATCACGAGCAATTTACAACAGAAGTCGGAAAAGGTAAGTGAGAATGAGATATGGATTAGACTGCCCGCTATGTAACAGACTTTGTTTTCTATCAAGTTGTGAGTTATTTTGATTTCATAGAAAGACTAAAATCAATAACGTACATGAAGGAAACCAATAAGATTGAAAATTATTTAAATGACATCATCATCATCATCATCATCATCATCATCATCATCATCATCATCATCATCACAACCACTACCATTGCCATCGCCATCATCATCATCATCATTATCATCATCATCATCATCATCATCATCATCATCACCGTAGTCAGCATCATTATTATCTTTAATATCATTATTACAATCATCATGGTTATTTCGATCTTCATGGTCATCGACAGCAACAAAAAATATATGGTTTTGAAGTTTTACAGGCTGGTAATGATTTTTGGAAATTAAATAGCACATATTTTTCATTAAAATCCGTATCGCCATAAACGCTGATAGACCATGCTTTGAGACTCTCGTCCTCAGTTGTTGTTGTTTTTCAGTGATCATCTTTCTGTCAATTCGCACGTGACCTCTTTATCGAAATGTCCAGTGATATCAGGTTCTGTCTCCCGCTTCAGAGCCCGCGTCTGCCCTGGCGAGAGATGTTCACGTCAGCTCCCTTCTGGGCTCTGATCTTCGCCATGGGAGCGATGGGCTGGGTGGACTACACGATCATGACGTCACTTCCGCAATATCTGCAAGATATTTTGGACTTTGACATATCCCAGGTAGGCATGAGGGGGCCGATGTGGTCACCTTAGTTTATTCGATCAGTGAGTAAGTTGAGTCTGGTTTCGTTTCATTTTTTCTTAGTATGACTTTTGGAATTCTTAGAAGACTATTTTGGAATCCTTTGAGTGAGCATGCGTGACCTTTTTATCAAAGGTTGATTTAAATCTAAATGCAATTCTGAGGTTGCTCTTTTTCTCTCTTTAATAACCATTGTAATGGAGTTTCTTACAGACAGTTCGAGATTTTTTCTATTTATTCCTAGCAGTTTAAGTAAATTACACTGTGTATGTTTTTCTCTGCACTGCCCAAATCCCTGGTTAAGCAGAGTTTTAACCAAAGCGGAAGATTGTTATTCCCTCTCGCCTGTATCCCCCAAACCTTCCTCCTTAAGTTTATTCTCCGAAAATTTCTCATATGAAACCGTGGGACTGATTTTCATGAGAAAAATGGCTATCAGTCGGACATGCAAAAGTCTAACTACAACTCTATGAATTTCCAAGTTTACAACTGGCCCAAAATCACTTTATAACTAGCAGTGAGCCTCCCTTCAGTCGCTTTGATATTGACTTAGGGGACATGAGAGAACTACAACCAATAAATTTATGACAAGAAAACCTGTAACAAACACTATAAAAGATATAACAATTTACATTACAAGTTACATTTTTGGCATGTAATTCTAATATTTGCAAACTACCAATAATACCATACCATGTGCGTATTCCTGTAATCCAGGATGGGTTTCTATCAGCCATTCCATCTGTCACCCAGTTTGTCAGCTCGCTTCTGATTGGTCCAGTTGCCGACAATATCCGGAACCGAGGCGTGAGAACAGGAGCAGTGAGGAAAATATTTCAAACTCTTAGTGAGTCGAGACGTCCTGAACAAGCGATCAACTGTTCACATAAGTGTCCTTTTTTTTCAACTTTCAAGATTCAACTTAACAATGATTAGGTAATACTTATTTTGTAGAGAGTTGGGATACAAGCAACACATTAAAATGGCACACAGTGGTACACATTGGCACTCATGCTTTTTTTTCATGCTTAATCAAGGGCGGTTTCCACAGCCATTTTGAACAATGGTTTTGAAATGAGGTTAAACATGATTATTTTTTAATGTATTTAAGGAGTAAAAATGACAAGATGTTTTGGCACTTCCATTCCCAGCATTCATCGGCCGTGCTGCGTGCCTAACTTCCGCTGGCTACGTCACACACGGGAACCGATATCTGGCCGTTGGTCTGGTCAGTCTGTCTGGATTTTTCGCCGGTTTGCAACAGGCCGGATACGTTGCGAACTTTATCGATATCGCCCCGAGGTAAATTAAGAAAATCGATATTGTCATGACATTAAAGAAATCACTGCATGGTTTCAGCTTGTAAGACTTTCAAAAAGTCTGGGATCAAAAGTTACCAGGTGACGAGCAATTTTCAAACAAGCCTTGTGTCCATGGACAGCTGCTGGTTCTACAGGTCTCTACCAGTTAGCTTAGCCTGGTAACCAAACTGGCACACTCTATCACTCGAATATAATCACGGTGATTTCATAAATTGAACTGACCAACACTGAAACTCAATGGCACTGAACAAAACCTGCTCCAAACGTTGGAGCTTATCAGAGCCACCGAACTTTACAAGGGAGAGCAGAAGAAGGCGAAAAATTGATCGAAAATAAATTGCGCATAGTGAAAACATGCACCCATGATGTGTGATATGTTACAGGCTTAGTATGGTTGCAATATGTCTGTATTTTTTTAAACTTATTTTTTAAGAGTTAATGACGTCCCTGGTCCAGATCCCATAATCTTATCCAATTCGTGAAAGAATGAAGTCTTAATGGTCGATAGCGATATCTTTGTTTAGGCTGGTCGATTACTGTTGTTACTTTTAGATAGAACTAATAAATATGTCATGCTAATGAATCTTATCTAATGTTTTCTAATATTCATAAATTGTCCTTCTGTCGTAAAAAAAGGTTTTTGTACCGCGACATCAGTTTGGCCGAGACTTAACTGGTCAGAACCCGACTACTACGTTACCGTGTGTCCTTTGTCCACAATCTCTACAGAGCTTCGATACAGAGACTCATTTCTCATCCTGAAGAGGTGGTTTTAACGAATTTCCAATTTGCGACATCACATCTGAATATACTTTTTTTTCTTTTTTTTTTCTTTTGTTTGTGTGTGTGCTGTCAAAATATTTAAAAATAGAGCATCTCCTTTAATTTAACGTAGTTTATTTTTTGTGTATTTGTTATTTGTATTTTTATTTTGGGCTAGGTTCATGTAGTCAACTATTGATGAGAACCTGATGACAAATCTGTTTTCCTCCCCTGTTCTGCCCCAGATTCGCTGGTGTGATGTACGGAGTGGGAAACAGCATGGCCACCCTGTCTGGCATAGTCGCGCCTCTCATTGTAGGGGCTGTCACCACTGGGGTAAGTTTTCACGTGCTTTTATTCTTCTATATAAACTCTATGAGTGCCGTGGAGCAGGCTTTTGGTCAAACTTGTAATAAGTGGGTTATATCAAGCAGGTTATTGATGAGATGTATAGCTGAAACAGGTACATTATCCTCCAGATCCGAAAAATCTTGAACTCTCTCTCTCTCTCTCTCTCTCTCTCTCTCTCTCTCTCTCTCTCTCTCTCTCTCTCTCTCTCTCTCTCTCTCTCTCTCTCTCTCTCTCTCTCTATTTTTGTCTCTTTCGATGTCTCTATATCTCTATTACGAATTATCCCTTTCCCTTTTACTTCTTTCCATCTGTATGTCTCTCTATCTCTAACTTTTTTTCATCCTAACACTGTTTCTGAAGTGAATAGTTTATGACACTTCATAAAAGAAAGCATGCTGCTGTTTTTCTTTGTCCTTTCTATAGATTTTTAAGCTGTTATCTTCATTTCCCCAGAAAAGCCGAACCGAGTGGCAAACGGTGTTTTTCATTTGTGCCGGGATTTCGACAGTGGCGACCGTTTTCTTCGATTGTTGCGCTCAAGGTCATGTGCAACCATGGGCAGTTGCAGACGATGACGGAAGTGGCCTTTGTTATGACGTCAGCATCGAGCCTGAGATTAATCATCAGATTGAAGATGCAGAAGACAAAACACCTGACACTAGAAAATCCGTCAACTCCTGAAATAGGTCTGGAATGAAGGTTTGATGGGTGTACGCTTGGCAGAATCGGCGGAGGTTTAATATGGGTCAAAGGGCATAGAGATGGGCTTTGGGGGAAAGGAAACGAAAATTAGTTACCATAATACATAGAAGTATCTTAATTTTCTACACACTTTTGCGGTAATGTCCTTATTTTGTTTTGTTTTACCAGACTGAGTTTATTTATTAGGATATTCAAAGATCCTCTTGAGCTGTGCGAGTTGATTCAGGTGTGCAGCTTTTCTAAACCGACCGTCAACAGCCATTGATCTTGGGAATCAGTCAGAGCATCCATCCTTCTTAATTCTCCAATCTTTGATGGCATCCATTATCTTAAGCATTGAAATTATTCAAACAACATTCTTCTTTAAAATGGATGTGCAGATAACTGTCGTCGATTTTACTTATTTTACATTTCCTGTAAAATCCTAAGAGTTTAGAAGTCTGAATATATTTGCAGGAGATTAGGAGAAAACAAAGCATTTCAGCTTCATTCTTTGCTGAAAAGAGAAAAGCTTAAAAACAAGAGTATTGCGTCAATCTTAAACGAAACGCAGTAAGCAGAAAATCAAGAGTACTGCCCCCTTGACTACTTGAAAATCTCACCAAACCATTATAAAGCCACAAGAACATAGGTAAGGACATTTTTTTCGATCTTTAATGATAACGCTTTGTGGTTGTAAACTTTGACCTTTTAAAAACGCCAACGCTAAGTCCAATATTCTAAGCTTAATTAGCACAAACGCAATTTAGAAAAGATGTTGGACAAAAAGTACTATCGGTACTAATTTAAATACTTCAGCGGGCATGTTTTGTTTTTTGTTTTCTTTTTGTGCCTCAAGTTTTTATACTCAGCCATTTATTGTGTAGTATCTTTGTGAAATTGTTTTCCCAGGTAGAGCTGAGAAAATAATTTTGTTATTCATTTAAGGTGTTTTGTTTCAGAATACCTTAAGTTTGTTGTATATCATCTCTTATGATTTGAAACATCGATAAAAATATGCCCTCGTGAATGTGAAATATTGTATATTACAATTCATTACATCTACAGACTGATTTAATCAGACATTAAAGAAATAAAGGGAAAAACTTGAGGCAATTAATCACTGATCCAGTTGTTTCCAAAATAAAACAACCCAGCTGTGTAATATGACACTAGTGATCTCTTTTGTTCCTTGACTTTGTGTCTGTCTGTTTGTTTGTCCGTTTAGTTTGCAGGGTTTATTCGTTTCTGTAATTCTCCGTTGCTCTTCTTGTTTAAATTGTTTGTTCATTTGGTAACTGCGCTTTATTTTGTTTTGTGTGTCTTATTTCCAATTAATAACCACGTGAGTATTATGCAATAATCATACAATATATAAAACCCGCGATAACAAGCCTTGAATCTCAAAACTTTATTTCCCTTTCTCACAAGATCATCCATTGACCCATCAGTCGCTAATGCAAGGGAATAATTCTTCGATAGTTTTGTCACCATAAACAACTTTGTTGAACCATTATGGTAAAGTAATCTTTCGATGTTTAGTTACTCCTCCCTTAATCCTTAAATTTATGACCTTGAAAAAGACCCTAGAATTAAATCCTACTCTCTAAGTCTTGCTTTCACAAATGAAACTAAAAAAAATTCCATCTTACTTTTTTTTCTCTCCAATTTCACAATAGCACCAATACCTGTTTCTAAGTATATCAGGCCCGCCTATACAGATTTTACAGATTTCGGTTGTTTCAACAGATCTTTAGGGGCAGCAGAATCAGTCAGTGAAAACATAAGGACTTAATCACTTATCCACGGTTACGTCCCTTCTCGAGAGATCTATGGTAACGCGAGACTCTGGCTAATCCAAGAACTGTTAATATCTCACTCGTCAGTGCATGAACCCGCTTCACATAAGATCCATGTGAAATCAATAAAGGTTGGCTATCTACGATGATGATAACAAAGGAATCGTTCGGCCATACATTTGTTTGTTCCTGGACCCTGTTAGGGAAGACAAGAGTCCGTAATATTACAACCGGAGCTAATAAAAGCACTTCCTTTACTTCACCCGAGTGTTTAGACCACAGAAGACAAAGGGCTGCCACTCTCTTACATCGAACTTTACGCAAGATTTATCTATCTTGGAATTTTAATCTAACATCTAATTCAAAATAAAAATGTTCCAATAATAGCACTAGATACCACGCCGTAACGGATCCCACCGCTTGCGCGCGAGATACCAATACTGCGCGCCATTGCGCCGGCTAAGCGCCCCACTTTCTAAAGCCCCCCACCCACTACCCGCCAGCACAGCTCTCTTTGTGAACAAT
Source organism: Elysia crispata (assembly GCA_033675545.1). Classification (NCBI taxonomy): domain Eukaryota; kingdom Metazoa; phylum Mollusca; class Gastropoda; family Plakobranchidae; genus Elysia; species Elysia crispata. The sequence goes on along the minus strand of JAWDGP010002698.1, from coordinate 252,447 downwards.
CGAAACCTGTTGATTTAGAGGCCTCTTCTCTTTTATTCAATCAAACAATTCATGTCAACCTGAGAATTTCAATGTCTCAAGGATCTATATAATTATTTTAAAACTGTATTATGACTGGCTGTAGAGCATTTAATCTGTTTTTGTTGTAATATTTGCTTTTTAATTGTGGTAGTCTTTTCAACCTGTTGATTGTTGTAATTTTTGCTTTTCATTGGTGCGGGTGTATGGCTCTGAAGAATATAAGTCTGTTCTTTTTGTGAAGTTTGCATTTCTTCAATGTAGATATCTTCCCTACTTATTCATTTAAACAGGCAATCATGCTTGTAATTATTATTTCTATTGTACCAATATTAACGTGACAGTAAATACTTTTTATAATGGCCTACAACTGTACTAGCTGAACAGCAGTTCGTGATAGCCATGATAGCTGATTGTGAGGTTATGGAAATTAACTCTGATCTAGATTCTTTCTGCCATTAAAAAATCAATATGTCATTGTTTACGTTTTCAATTTACTTTTTTTTCTTTTTTTTTACAATCCCTAATTTAAATACTGCATTGGATTTTTGGACATTCTAATTCTCTCTAGAATTATAAAGTCGCATTGCCTTTTCAAGCTTGCGAGTGTTTAAAGAGATTTCAGAGAGAAGAAGCCTGCCCAATTCTTTTTTTTTTCTTTGTCCTCCTTCTCCTCCACTTCCTCCTCCTCCTCCTTCTTCTTCTTCTTCTTCTTCTTCTTCTTCTTCTTCTTCTTCTTCTTCTTCTTCTTCTTCTTCTTCTTCTTCTTCTTCTTCTTCTTCTACTACTCCTCCTCCTCCTTCTCCTCCTCCTCCTCCTCCTCCTCTCCTCCTCCTCGTCGTCGTCGTCCTCCTCCTCTTTCTTCTTCTTTTCTGCATGACTCTGATTGGCAGGCTATGTCTTCCCTCACCTACACTTCAGGATTTATATGTCGCAGAGTAGAGTCACTCATTAACGCGCTTCGAATCTCAGCCCTTTACCAGGGTCATTGCATGTAGCCCCATTTCAAGTTTTTATATAAGAATAAGGGGGTTAGGGGGGAGCTAAAAAACAATATCACACGGAGTTGTTGAGGTGCTTAGAACCCATGAAAAAGCTTTCCATCTCATCATGCTCAGCCCCAAATTGAAGAATAAAATCATATCTTCGTCCTCATCAACACGATTTCATCAGCAATCCTCAAAATGCGCCTCCTGAAAGCAGGAAAACTATTGCACCAACGAATAATCTTGATGAGAAAATCAACGAAGAGGATGAAATGAAACAAACTTATCGTTTTCGGTTGACTTTGATTGGGGAAATAAAATGCAGAGCTTTGTTGGCAAATGCTGGAAAAAAAAAATTTAAAAGGCAGGCTCCGTATTTCTTTTTTAGTCGTGTTTTGTTTTATTTCTTTTAACAATTTGACGATTTGTCTCTTTATTACTTTCTCCAATCTTAATCTCCAACTATAATGATCATGCAAAATCTTAATGCGTGTAATCGCTCCATTTATTTGACTATTGTTGTTGGAAACTCTTATTCTCTTAATTTTTTGTTTGTTTGTTTCTATGTTGTCCCTCAAACTTCCAATTTGGCTGAAAACTGTTTACTCGATCTTATATTGTTACTACCAGTAACTACTTTACATTCATTGATTCGCGTATAGATGTTTTTTTTTTCCTTCATGAATTCGTATAATTAGGCTTTGTTGTGTTTTTTTTTAAACAAAGCACTTTGAAGTTAAACTTAGCCATTGTAGTTTTTTCAGTGTAATCTACCTACATGTAAATGTATAAGAAAGCGCGCCTAGGTGTTGCGGTAATGTTTTTTTTAAGTCGCCTAAGTATATCAGCCGGTGGCTGTCGGCCTTGGAGGTGTAAGCTCGCGGCAGCCTAGCCATCTCATTCTGCTTCCATAGACCGTGGGATCTAATGCTATTATGAGAACATCTTTGATTCGAAATAATGCCGTGAAAGACTTTCTAGTAATTATTTAAGAGAATGCTGAGAAGGCCAGTTGAGTACCTGCATTGTCGGAATTCATACCCTTACATAAACTGTTCTTTCCGAGATCTACAATAAAGATATACTAGTTCTCACTTGTAAACGTTTACCCACCCGATAAATATAGAAAACACAGCCGATTATGTAATTTGAATGGCAATAATTTGTTAAAGCTATGTGGTCGCTGTTCAGTAAGACTAACTAATCTAATGGAGTCTAAATTTGAGAAGCTCATTACTTGAGCATTTCCCAGATTTTTGTTTCTCAACGCTGCCTCTCCCCCCCCCCCTCCCCCAATATCTCTCTCTCTCTCTCTCTCTCTCTCTCTCTCTCTCTCTCTCTCTCTCTCTCTCTCTCTCTCTCTCTCTCTCTCTCTCTCTCTCTCTCTCTCTCTCTCCTTTTGTCTTTATTTCCCAAAGCTAAATATTGCCAAATTTATTGCAAGAGTTTTTTGTTTTGTTTTTTGGTTGTTTTTTTTTTTTTTTTTGTTTTTTTTTTTTTTGGGGGGGGGTGGGGGGGGGGGGGGACTGTTTCTGATTATTTGTCTAAAATGTCTTCAGAGACGCTCAAAGTATAAGGAAACATTCTTGCTGATTTAGAGTGCAATCACATCTATTTAGCCCTTCCATGTCTAACTGTGACAAACTCAGAATTTATATTTCGTATTTAAGTTTAATTATGTGTCAAGAACATTATCACTGGCTCAGTCTACCTCTCTGAAGATATCGTCTATCCGGGTCATGATGAGTCGGAGTTGATGTGGGTGGGTTTGGTGATCTTTGATTATCTGTTCAAGTCGTACACTTTAACTCGGACTTTCACTCTAGAAATCTCATAGACTTAGACATAAGATAAATGCACATTAACCAGAAAGAGAGAGAGAGAGAGAGAGAGAGAGAGAGAGAGAGAGAGAGAGAGAGAGAGAGAGAGAGAGAGAGAGAGAGAGAGAGAGAGAGAGAGACTAAAACAGAGAAATGGATAAGTTAATTAGTTGATTGATTGGTAAATCAAACGAGCCCCAGACATGCAAGGAATGGCTGAAACAGGTCAAAGATACAGATTTATAAGTGACAGAAATAAACAAGCGAGTTTTCAAATGGACAGCCAATTCAGTGATAAGAAGAAATTCTGTATCTAAAATGTCTTGCAATGTTATAAGGATCTCACTTTCATCACAAAAACTGTGGTCACAGTCCAGGCACCTCAAGCTGATGTGGACTCCAGTGGTCTGTAGAGATGTCACCTATGGTTATGTACTGATTGACCACTGGTCACAAACCTGGATGGGGCTGTCTGAACAATCAGGTCTAGCGAGATAACACTGGGTTGTGAGAATCGATGTGTAGCGATGTGTGGGTTATTCCCAGTGACACATTGGGCGGCATGGGCGACAACTGTTGTCACACGCGAAGGAGCGTGCTCATACGAAATGATCTGACTTCTTAGATACATGAGAGAAAGTTTACTTATCTCGAGTAACGCGATGTCAGGGGGAGGTTACCAGGCCTCCAAAGACATTCATATCGATAACAAACTTGATACTGTTTACAATGTGACGTCTAGATCCATTTAGCTTTGTCTTGGACTTATAAAAGAAATATATTATGTACATCTTTATCAAGATTTAGACCTATACTTACAGTACCTTAAATTTCTCCCAAATCGAACTGCTAATTTTTTTTATTAAAAGAAAAGCAGCAACTGTAGCTGTTTGGACGTATTAAAGTAAAGTATGAAGATTTTTTTAAAACCATAACAAAGCCTCAACCATTGATCTTATACAACATGACGGACTGTGAATGTCTTGCAGTTAACTGAACCTTATGTAAAGTTCAGTAGCCATTTACATATTTATTGAAAAGTGGAAGGGGTATGTGAGTGTGTGTGTGGTGAGGGGGGGGGGGGGGTATGTAAAGAGTGGGGTTCAAAAAAAGGCTGCGAGGAATTTTGTGTTCCAAAACCCTGTGGATGAGCCGCCACAATTATTGCTAGTCTCACAGGATGATTTTCTGATTGGAAGAACCTGACAGCTTTAATAAAACTAACTGGTTGAAACACCCACCTTCCCTTAGTTCTGGCTTTAGTGTATAAACTACTTGATTATAATAACGGCAAATCTGGGTTCAAACACAGCATTAGTTTTTATCAAGGAATAAAATTCGACTGCGTGCAACAATGAGCAGTTGGTTATTAATATGGCGGTGGTCAGTGGCACTGGATGAACCAATATTTTCCGTATTTTACTTTAACTTTGAGTCCCTTGATGTTCCAGTAAAATACTGAACACCTTTCCAACTTTCCCCTTCTCTCGATTTGGAAGTGTTGTCGATTCGTTACGCTGCATATACTTTATGACGTCACAGGGTTAAAAAAAATTGTAATATTCTCAGCTGAGTCTGTGATTCCATGATTTATAAAACTATCACCCGTAAAAGAATACAGTGAAAACCAGTCGCACTGGACTTCGTTGTGGACATTGTTACACGGAAGAGAGTGGTGATAAGCGTCTCAGTCCTACCAGTATGCTTCATTATGATTGTATTACCTTCAAATCAGGTCAGATTTTTTTCCCGTGCTATTGATAAAACCAAGATCAATCTGTCTACAAGGAGAATCGAAACATGTCGACACATTCTTCGAATCTGACGTCAGAGAGAAGTCGTAACAGATCGATGATAAAGACCTTAATTTCCTTAATTGATCCATCAGTATTGTCCGAATTTCAACTTAAGATAACCAACCTCAGAACATGCTCCGTGGGTCAGTATAGAGGATTATCTATGGGAGATGGCTGACAAGGCATAGCTTTGTTCTTCGCCAGGCACTGACGTTAACAGGAAACAACCGTTAAATTCTTGACCGAAATGACTGTCATTGTCCAGTTATTTAGAAAAAAAAGTTAACGTTTATTTAGACCTGTGGTGCACTCTGTAGCTCAGAAGACGGAGCAATGCGAAAAATTCGTGTGATGAGAACTAGAACTCAGATCTAATCATTTTGATTTAATAGAATTATGGATGCGCTTGAATCTTCATATACGGTGGTTTATGTTTGTTTAAGATATTTTTAGGCGCAGAGCTCAAGATCATAGACTGACACCTGCTTTGTTTTCTACTGGTTCGTCAGATCTGAGGAATTTTTTTTCTAAACATTGAGTGATGAAGATCTTCACTTTCCTCAATTCTATCCGCAAGTGTTATGTCCAATGGGAACTTTATTATAGAAACGTGTTAGATATTACCGAGCTCTAGATGGTTTATAGAAAGTAAGAAGATTTTGACATAAAACTGTACAATTCTTCTACTCTGATAAATCTAGAATATTTGATATCAGACTGTATAACTCATCGACTTTGATAATCTAGAAGATTTGACATCAAACTGTAAAATTCATCGAGTTTGATATTCAGAAGATTTGACATAAGACTGTACAATTCATCGACTTTGATAAATCTAGAAAATTTTACACCAGACTGTAGAATTCATCGACTTTGGTAAATCTGGAAAATTTGACACCAGACTGTACAACTCTTCGACTTTAATAAATCTAGAAAATTTGACACCAGACTGTACAATTCATCGACTGTGATAAATCTAGAAGATATGATATCAAACTGTGTACTTCAGAAACTGTGTCTTGGAGAAAAATACTCGTTGATTGTTTTATAATACACCGTGTCTCGATGCTGAGGGTATAAAAATCATGGAGAAGACGGGCTATTCTGTAAATGAGGGCTATAAAAGCAAAAGGACAGACTGTCGAGATGAAACAACATGTCTCCTGGTAAAACACAGGTCACAGGACTACGTAGGAGATGCAGATAAATGTGGTTAGTTCAACTGCTGTTATTTTTTTTCCCACCTATTAGTAACTAAAATCTAGGCATTCAGAAACTGGTTAAAAGACTGCCTAAGAAGAGACGCAAATTGTGTCACACTTACACACTCTCCTGGGCAGTACGTCGAGCGCACACACAAACACACATCTTAATGATGATCACATCTTCACGTTATACCCATTCCTTGACAGGCTTAAGGTACTGCTATAATGGCAAGAATTTTCGATTTTTTGATGTCTAGAATAATCATCCTTAAAGTAGAAAGACTCTTGTGGTATAATCAGTAATCGAAAGATAGCTTCCTGACGATCAGTTCAATGCGTTAGGCATAAGCTACGATGTAAAGTAAACTTCCTGTGCAGAAATGTTTTACTAAAACTGGCCCATATGTTCTTGCCTTCTTTGTTACGCCGTTTGACGTGAAATATTTCTCTGACCACTCCGCACGAGTCTTTGACGAAACAGACAATGCTTTCTTTAAATCAGAATCTTTTTTTTTTCTCCGTACCCAGGCACAGATGGCCAGGTCAGAGACCCGCCATGGTTGACCTCCAAACGATGGCAAGTTTCCTACCTGGCCTTTGTCGGCTGTTTCTTCCTCTACTCCCTGAGGGTGGACCTCAGTGTCTCCATTGTCTGCATGTGTAACGACACGGGAAAGAACTCGACTACTGGCATAGGTAGGGTAAGTTTCATCGAGTTTTATGGTTGGTTACAGGGTGACAATATGGCATACCACAAGTTACTAATAGTTAGTAACGCTTTAAAGTTTAAAGAAAAAAAGGCTGATTTGAGATTATTTTTGTGAGGATTAGAATAATCTGCTTCAGATTTACATGTCTCTGGAGATCACATGCATTGGAGCTTTATATTGCGAGGTCGGGTGCGGTTGTACATTTTAGTCCCCAGGTCTTACCTTTCTAGTACCGTTATAGGGTTGTTCGATCTAGTAAATTATCCAAGATCTCCAGGAAATGGTTTTGTTATATCTATCAGTTAGAACTTGTCGCTGAAATCATGAAAAGACACAAAGTTGCCACGTTTCTTTATTAAATGTGTCCTCTTCATTTTGTTCTTAGGAGAAAGCAGAATTTACATGGAGTGAAAGCACAAAGTCTAGTCTGCTGTCCGCCTACTTCTACGGCTATCTTCTGCTGCAGGTCCCCGGCGGCTGGCTGGCCGGGAGATATGGCGCCACTAGAGTGATCTCCCTTGCCATGGCTCTCAGCGCCATCTGTACACCTCTGGTTCCTGTGGCGGCCCGCAATTCGTTACCCGCGTTCTACGCCTTACGTGTGGCCACTGGTCTCTTCTCGGTAACGGAGAGATTATGGGGGAAAATGAAAAAAAAAAAAAAAATGCATTCTAAAGAGAGTTTAACGGATAGGGAAAACTTTATGCGTTTATATAAGCTATGTGTTTTTCGCTTCTTTTTTTTTTTTACTTTCTTTTCCCGAAAAGATGATGCTTTCTTTTTGGTTATCGAAGATGAAGAACTCAAAGTGCCGTTAAAGCAATTTTTTAAAAATAACTTGCGTTGTCTTAAAAATCATTTTTAATTTACCACCAGCACCATAGCAAAATTATTTCCTTATTAAATCATCAGGCAAAAACATTCTGATTGTCTGCTTCCTAGTAGCAAGTATTGGTGACAAATGCTTTAAATTGCGGTTGTCTCAGCAGCTTAAGGTACGGCCTGTCTCAAAATTAAATAGCTTTGAACCAGCTTTAAGTATATCAGTATTACTGGTGTTTTCTCTCACTTGCCCTGTGGTGCCAAAATAAACTTGTGTGATATCTCGCCCCTCTCTCCTCCAGGGCTCGGTGACGCCATCTTTCCAGGCCCTGTGGGGGCGGTGGGCTCCACCCCAGGAGAGGACACGCCTAGCTGGCTTCGCTTACTCAGGTGAGATCGTAACACTAAACATTACACCTACAAGGAACATTATTATTATTATTATTAGTATTATTAGTAGTAGTAGTAGTAGTAGTAGTAGTAGTAGTAGTAGTAGTAGTAGTAGTAGTAGTAGTAGTAGTAGTAGTAGTAGTAGTAGTAGTAGTAGTAGTAGTAGTAGTAGTAGTAGTAGTAGTAGTAGTAGTAGTAGTAGTAGTAGTAGTAGTAGTAGTAGTAGTAGTAGTAGTAGTAGTAGTAGTAGTAGTAGTAGTAGTAGTAGTAGTAGTAAGGTATGTATGTATGTATGTATGAATGTATGTATGTATGTATGTATGTATGTATGTATGTATGTATGTATGTATGTATGTATGTATGTATGTATTGGGTGAGCACACTAGCATTGTCCTTTACCAAGAGTATTTGTGGTGTGTTCTGCTTTGATTTATTTAAATTGTTCATACTCAAACACAAATTAAAATTGTTTTGTGGATCCACTAAGAATTTAATATCTCGTTTGCATGATTCGTATTAATAACTCCATTAGTACCGTGTACAGTATGAAAATAAGATGGTTGATTTGAAGAAGCTTTATTTGTTTTTAAATTGTTCTATACTTGATAATTCACACCATGCGATTATTGCTAATAGCGACGGACAAAATAATGAAGACCCCCACATCAAAAGCCGTAGGCAATCTATGAACTATACTATGTTTCAATAAAATAATTTTCTGACTTAAATCATTCATGAATTATAGCGCATGTGGTTGACTAGTTGAGTAGCAGATTTGATTCACACTATAGTGTTATTGTGAAGGACTCCATTAGTGTTATTTTTTTATTTCATTTGATTTGGTTTTCATTTATTTCTTTAATATTTTTTTACAATTTTCTGAAGAGATCGATGTAATAATATTTCTTTCTTTTTTTTCCAAATCAAACTCTCATAACATTTCAAAAGCGTGATATGTACTTTAATTATTTTGCTTACGACAATCAGGAAAATAGTTCTCTTCAGAAAGACTTCACTCACTCACTTCGGTGTGTGTGTGTGTGTGCGTGTTAACTTTGCTGATTTCTTCCCTCATGTCTCCAAGGAGGATACCTCGGCTCTATAACAACCTTCTCTCTATCTGGAGTTCTCTGTGACCGCGGGTTTGACGGCGGGTGGCCTTCCGTTTTTTACATTCTCGGTTAGGGTAACTTTTACTATTATTGATAATGAAAACATTCGTATCAAGAGTGTGTGTTTCAAGTCTTCATCATGAGTCACCCCAACCTGTCGTAAGTAAGTGTGGGGTATGACTTAATTTTAGTACAGGGACATTAGATTCAACTCTCAATTAGTTTCATAATAACACAGTTACTTTCAACTTTGAAACACGCTTAATGTGGCTATCTAATAATTGACCAGCGCATAAAATGCCCATTGTATTTACAATAGAAAAAAAAATGATCTGGGACACGACATAAAAAACATTAAGGTGTAAATACTATTGTATATCATGATTGTCCCAGCTATGCTTACAGCATACATTTTTGTGCCGTTTTATATTCTTATCTATAAATGTCAACAAATGTCAAAACATGTGTTGTTTCAAAATGAGCTTCCAATATAAATTTAAACTTTTCTTTTTTTTTTTTTTTTTTAAGATAAAAGCTTTTTTTCTAACCCCAGGTGGTTCAGCGTTACTATGGACGCTAGTCTGGTATATAGCAGTATATGACAGTCCAAGCAGTCATCCCAGCATCTCCCATTATGAGAAAGATTACATTACCAGCAGTTTACAGGACACGACGGAGAACGTAGGTACAAGTTGCTTTACCCACAACTAGATCTACAGGCACCGTACAGCTACCCTCTTACCTAAAGCGCTTGAAATCAATCAGAATAAGTAAATTTCGAATTACTTTAAATCAATCAGAATAAGTACATTTCGAATTTGAGATGGTGCGATAAAAATTTATAATTCCAAATATATACATATTTACATTAGAGTTGAAAATTGATGAATTGACTGTTGTAAATAATGGTAATGATATGCACTGCTTTAAACCAATCACGTTAGACTGATATTTACTCTTATAGGCAAAAACATTGTTAGCTTTAAAAAAATCCTCTGGTTTTTGTTTTGTTTTGTTTTTTCAATTCAGAAACCACGTCTGCCATGGCAAAATGTATTCACGTCTGCTCCTTTCTGGGCACTGATTGTCGCCATTGTTGCCATGGCGTGGGTGGACTACACCTTCATAACGTCAATTCCACAGTATTTAAAAGACGTTTTGGGTTTTGATATATCTGAGGTGATATCAGGTTAAAGTTTTTATAGTAATACTTATCTCTAGTTATTGGCAGTGATTAAATATCCCAGTTATGTGTTGAGTCTCATAATGATCAATCTATATTTCTGCTTAAAGACTTCCCTCAATACATTTCAGCAAAGATGATGTTCACACAAAACTGCAGTATTCACTCTAATTTTTAGCTTTTCACTGAAATATAGATGTAAACAGGGAATGTTTTCGTACGGGGGAAGGTGAAAGAAGAGGTGGTTCTAATTTGTTTAACCTCTCCCTAACCTCTCTCTTTAACGTTTTGTAATAAAGTAAGTTATACCTGACGTCATGAGTGTGATTCCTTATAATCCAGGATGGCTTCTTGTCAGCCACTCCGTCTGTTTGCCAGTTTGTCAGCTCACTCCTGATTGGTCCAGTTGCCGACAACATCAGGAACCGTGGTGTTAAGACAGGGACAGTGAGGAAAATATTCCAGTCCATCAGTACGTGAATATGTGCGAAATAAACGACAGTTTGGGCATGTTTCAGACAGGTTCTTAGAAGAAAAAAAATTAAACCTGGCATATTTGTCGATCTCATTATTATAAAATCGTTCCTACTTTTAAAAATCCTAATTTCATAAACGTACTAGTAGATTTTATTTTTAATAAGTGATCCAGCATTTTCCATAGAATGAAGAAACGGATCAAACAATCTGCGACCACCAGAAATGAGCATATGTCTGTAAAGATACAGCTTCAATCTGTAGGTCATATTGCATAATTTGAATGCAAGCTAAAATGACTCCATATCTAGCTTTGAATTAAGTTAACGCTTTGCACTTTAATCTATTAAAAATGTAGAGCGAAGAAGACTCGTTTCGAAACACACTAGTGTGGAATAATTAGAGAAAATGTATCCAATCGTGAAGATGATGGACATCTTTAGAAAATGTTACTTTTTATGGAGTAGCGCATTAAATTTTACCCTACAAGTTGTTAATTTCTCAGGTAAAATTATTGTATTTTTTATGAATATCATTATTTTCCGCCCGTGCATTTTTTTTTCCCAGCGTTTTTCGGAATCGCCGTGTGTCTCACTACCGTTGGTTACGTGACACACGAGAACCGATACCTGGCCGTCGGTCTCCTGGGGGTGTCTGGCTTCTTCGCCGGCATCCAGCAGGCTGGATATGTGGCCAACTTTATCGATATTGCCCCCAGGTAATGTGGCAATAGCGGTAATAATACCAATGTGGTAAAGTTCACATTGAAGAACTGTTTAAGCTATGAAGAATTGAGAAAGGTAAGAACTGTTTAAGCTATGAAGAATTGAGAAAGGTAAGAACTGTTTAAGCTGTGAAGAATTGAGTATGGTAGGAACTGTTTAAGCTATGAAGAATTGAGAAAGGTAAGAACTGTTTAAGCTATAAAAAATTGAGAAAGGTAAATTTAGAAATCATATAAATTTGATCTTAACAACAGATTCAAAAACCTTTTTATTTCACTACACACTAATATGAAATCATATTTATGCTATTGCTAAGGTTCTCTTTCTTCCAATCGCATACGGAGATCTTGAACTGGTTATTGGTTCGATTTAGATCCGAATCTTGCATAGCAGCATACAGGAAAAAAATTAATGAATTCATGCTTTGTCCGGCTACAAGGTCTGAAGCCATGTGCACCATTGAGTTCCGCAGTAAATATACCGACTTCTGTTTTACCAAATCTTCTAATCTGGGCCCAGTTTAATAACGAAGCTCTTATCTATGGGTTGATTCATTCAGGATGCCATGTGAATCATCTTTTTACTCCATCGGATAAAGATTTCTTACATGTATTTTTCGTGGAAAATTCAATGATAAAATGATCGACTATTAGCAGTAATTGTGAATGAAATTCATATTCCATCAAGTCGTGCTGTATATTTAATTCTTCATTTTAAAGCAATGCATGATTGTGTTATTGATTTGCTTGACCAGGTATGTTTTGATGTGTTGTTTGATAAACTGATCATGTTTGCAGACAATGTTTATTATTCTCTCGTGAAATTTTTCGGGTATCTATAGGTAGAATAAAGTTATGTAGGCCTATATTATTCATCTATTGTTTTTACTAATTTTAGGGTTTGATATTCTTTCTTCTATCTTTAAAGCTCCACTAAGAGTATATTATGTATACTTCATGGAATAAAAAGAGCAAATGTTTATTTATCTCTCTAAATTTGCCAGATTTGCCGGAGTTTTGTACGGAGTGGGTAATAGTATCGCCACAGTGTCTGGAATCGTATCGCCCGTCATAGTTGGATCGATTACCTCAGGGGTAGGCCATTGTCTGTTCTCTTACGATTTATTCACCCTATACACCTCAGTGACAAGAAACCATAAGCATAACTTCCGCTGCACAAACGGTATACCATCTACATAATCATTTTGACCAGAAACATCTATGTGTGTAAGAAATATACGGGAAAATACAAGTATAAGTTGCAAATACGCTTTGACCGTCAAATGGATTATCGTATTCAAAACCAAGAAATAATAACACATAATTTCTCACAATTCGTTGAACTGATCTTCTGCTCTTCTGTTTCCAGAAAAGCCGGAAAGAGTGGCAAATGGTATTCTTTGTCTGTGTCGGAATCTCTGTGGTGGCCGCCATATTGTTCGACTGTTTCGCTCAAGGGGAAGTGCAAACCTGGGCAGTCGAGGTCAACCCTCCGGCAGACTCAGGCGGAAGTGACCTTTCTTATGACAGCATGGAATCAGAGAATAGCGATCACGTTGAAGTGACAGTGCAACGGACAATCGACCATACTGATTCAGACATTCAGTCAATATATAAGACACACTGACCACACAACAGATAATCAATGTGATGGTATAATAGACAATCGGTAGTATTGAGATAGAGACCGTAAAACAGACAATTGATTAGGTTGATTCAGACATATAGTGAATATCTAAGGCACTGACTGTTCAACAGACAACCGACACTATTGATTCACACATTTCGTCAATATCTAAGACACTAAATGTAAAACAGACAAATGACAAGAATGATTCAGACATTTAGTGAATATCTAAGACACTGATTGTACACAGACAATCTACAAGATTAATGCAGACATTCAGTCAATATCTAAAACACTGACCATACAATAGACAATCTGCAAGATTGATTCAGGCATTAGGTCAGTATCCAAGACACTGACCGTAAAACAGAAAATCGACAAGATTGTGTCAGATATTCAGTCCACATCCTAGATATCGGTTAAAACAATGTAATATTCAGTATACACTGACTTGAATCGGCAGCATTCTAAGAAATGTGCATTTATAGGACTCAAATCCTCCTCCCCCCTCCCCCTCCCCCCCCCCCCCCAATTTTTAAAAATAATTAAATGAAAACCGAACAATTGGCTTTAACAAACGTCAATCTCATCACTGTATCTTTCTCAGCGCACTCGAGTATCGCTCAAAATGTTTTATGTGATAATCTGATTTATGCCAATGATTTTATGTTTTCCTGTAACACGCCAAAGCTAAATACGTGTGTGTTACCAGGTTTTAAACAAATACATGTATCGTGATCGGCACTAAGTCAACACAAAATAAGCTAAAGAGCTCTGTATTCTTTCTGTTCAAATGTTCGTGTATGACAGTTTTCTTCACAATCATTAAAATTAGTTGTTGCCCAATAAAACATGTACTCGTTTTGTGATAATGCTGTAGTTCATTCAGTAGTGTGCAGCCCATTTATTGCAATTCATGAAGGAAAGAGGCGGGGAATCCAATTTGAGATTGAATAATTTATTGTAAATCCATTTCTGTGGGAATGTCCGAGAGCTGAGCTCAGAAGAGAAGAAGCAGCAAGGCATGATTAGTGAAGCCGCAAAAGCGGTTAAATAGAATTCACGTAGTTAGCTAATTTTGTAAAATACGAATATATTTATAGATCATGATCAACTTTCATTACTTCATAGGGCACATTCAGGTACTTTATACAATGATTTGTGGTCTTTCAATAAGCATTTCACAAAGTCTTAAAATAGATCGTAATTTGGAATTAGCTGATTTTCCATAATTATAGGCGTGATGATCTAGTCCGAAATGAGCCAGTTCTATGTATGTGCCATGAGATACATGTATATCATTCCCATCTCTGTATTTCACACGGTCAACTTCAAGAATTTTCAAACTTAAATGGGATCATAGCCTCTTGGTTATGAAAAGCAAGATAAGTTAGGTTACAGTTTAAGAACTATTTTAAGGAAATTTACGTCCAGATTGTGATAAAAGACAAACCGACTTATCCGAGTTCGACTTAAGTGGGTTTCACTGTTCACGTTCGTCTCAGATGCCGCATAAGGATCAGCTGCTATGCATTGTTACGATGCACGCTATAAACTGTCACATAAGATTTTCCACATGATATTTCTATATCCAAAATTAATAAACTGCATTGATAATTCTAGAGGTGTTCAGAGTATCCTCAGTCAAAACCCGTAATGTTAGCCAAATTAGTGTAGTATTAGTCGTGGAGATACAACGCTTTTGTCCTTTATAAGTATATATTGTAAATATGTATTAATTATTATCTATAAGTATTACTGAGCAGGTAGAGAAAAAAACGATCATGAAAAAGATTATTTCCTGTTTATGTATACTTATAATCATTTTAGGTTGAACGGGAAATTTGGTGATTTAAGATATAAGTTTTCAAATGAACTGCACACAAACGAAAGTCTTCAGCAAGAGTAAGAAAAAAAGCTGTTTATGTGGTGCATTTAATTTATTTTCTTGAGGTCAAACTCTGACCACATAAAGAAATTACAACGAAATTTTGAATACATAATGTGAACTGAAAGCATTTTATTACCAGCACACTTCTCACCAATTTCTCATTTCCAATCAATTTGAATGTGTGAAAAAAATAAATACATACTGACCAGAATTTTTCATCAGACCATAGATTCACAAACTTCATCAAGAGTTCAATGCTATTTAGCATTGCGCTCTCTCAAACTTCCTTCAATTTGTTATTATATGTAAATATGAATAACTTTCAAGAACAAAACATGAGACATTCAACTTAAATGTGTCTGTTTTACATAAAAACGTTACAGGTATTAACAAATATCAGACTATAATCTAAATATACAGACAAGTAACATAATTAGAGGTGGTCAAAAAGCAGTGAGATTTATTTAGAATACAAACTGCAGATTCCGTATTAACCTGAGCAATTCATAATGTCATACTCTGAATACAATCAGAGTTTTTCCCTTGGTTCATTGTTTGATATAACCTAGCCACGGCAAGGTGATAGGTATGCTGTTATAATTTGCCTGGCAAACAAGCAAGCATCAGCCCAGAAGGATGGAGGTAGACAGATGATGTTCTAAACCTAACTGAGCCGTTGGGGGTGTGGTTTTGACAAAACGTATGTACACATTTTTATTTACAGGTGTTTTCTCTGTTTTTTCTAGGCAGGGGTAAGGACACAGAAATTAACCCAAGACAAAAGAAATAATAAACAACTCTCTCTTCCTCCTAATAAACTGTTGGATATAGCTGCTCTACTAGAGCTGGTATACGTATAGTAATCAGGCTTTTTTTTAGCTGAGCAAACATTCCTCTTTTTAGTACTAATATTACGAACGATGAGAACCCAAACTCATTTGCAGGCACCAGCGTGGTCAAACCAACAGTGAGAAACTAATGCAGATCTGAGGGCAGATCGCTTAGCCCCTGGCCAACAGCTTGATTATATGAAGATGGGACCTTGTATATGGCTAACTCCAATTGTTATTTCTTTTTAAAACAGATGTATTATAACCTGATGTAAAACCACGCAGGAATAATTCAAACATCCACATTTTTTAAAAAATGCAACCGTAAAAAGTTTATCAGCTTGAAAGAACTAACAATTCAACTCCTAATCTTGCAGAATGTACCCCAAGGCACGGT
Source organism: Elysia crispata (assembly GCA_033675545.1). Taxonomy (NCBI): domain Eukaryota; kingdom Metazoa; phylum Mollusca; class Gastropoda; family Plakobranchidae; genus Elysia; species Elysia crispata. The sequence goes on along the minus strand of JAWDGP010002698.1, from coordinate 236,462 downwards.
GACATTTAAAAATATTATGAGAGAATTTCACCTTGTGTAAGATTTTCACTTAGGTGTCTAGCTGAGTTTAAACAAAACCTACCAATGCAATAAATAAAAACACTGACTAGTGAAAAACAATGGCAGGAAATCGAAAAAAAAAAATTAGACAAAAAAATGCAAGATCAAAATATACATTACATTGACAGTTATAAAAGCCATTTTGGTTTGAGAATCCATAAAAGTAATCAATTTTCAAAATCAAATCAGAACTTTCATAAGATGCATAATTAAAGCGTTGGTTTTGTTATTAAGATAATCTGCTCATCACTTGTCTCACAATATTATCAGCTAGATGTACTCAATTTATTCTATTAGCAACAAAAAAAAAATTCTCTGCTTTTAGCAAACTCACTTGAATTTTCTTTTCATGTGTATTCAAAAGTACTCAGTATTCGATAGTTATTACTAATTAACTCCTGTCCTCCTCCAAGTTAAGGGTGCACAAGTAACTATCAAAGAAGTGATTTGACTAACGCATGTATGTTTGTAAACCCAATGCTTCCTCTTTTTCTTCATAAGAAAAACTATGTGTTCCTATTATGATGATAATTGATAGTCATAAGTGTTTAGACAAAAGGGTCATCTTAGGAAAAAATGAAATTTTTTACTTCAAAAAGTATGTGCGTCTCTAGATATAATTATGTACACGCTACTATAATTAGCACTCTGTCTCAGGTACACATTAGAGGTGAATGTAGGGGTCTTTCCCAATGATACATTTACAACATGACTAGGTAGGAAAAATAAACGAAGAGTTGAGCACTTTAAACAAGGGAAAGGGGGGAGAAGTGGGGGAAAGAGGATGGGGGGAGAGGGTTTAGTTTGCACAACTGTTGTAAGTCCTGAGAGTCTATGTTTAAACTTATCTGATTCTGTCAGTGACAGAATTGTATGTGAGGCAACTAGGGAGAATCAGGAATCCATCAGAATTTTCACACATTTTTAAGAGAGTTGCAAAATTGTAACTCTGGCATACATATGCCCAGTGCTATTTCATTTTAAATATTTTGAAAACGGAGAATCACACAACCAAATTTCAACCTTCAAAAGACTCTGGCTAAAATCTTTTTCCGTGACTTGTGGCTGAATAACCATAGATGCCTCACATTTATAAGTTAAATTTTACATTGCTAATTCAACCATATAGCACCAACTGTCACTGATGTAAATATTATTGCAAAGATTTTATCATTGGTGGTGTATGCAAGTTCATGTAATGTACATGTACTTTTAAGCATACAGTTACTTGTTAAGGAAAATTTTAAAGTGTTCCACACCATATTTTGCACTTTGATTTTAAATGGAGTAGCAAAGACGTTCATTTAATACTAAACATTAAATTGACAATCATAACAGTTGTAAATCTAACCAATTTGCAACCAGTTGTGTACATTGATTTAAACCTTTGCTGCCCTGAGGAACTTTTGGGTGCTAAAAGTGCATTATTATTACTGCTATTAATTTGATTTATTTTATTGCTATTCTTTCATTACTCCAAATCATATCAAAATGAAAGGTTAAAAAAAAAACAACAAACAAACTTGTCCTATACTAAAATAAGAAAGTTGGTATCATTTCAATTATCTTTAAGTTTTTTTCTCACATGAAATCCATAGTTCAAGGAGTAATTAAATTCTTCCCACTAGAGGGTATAGTAAAGTGTATATGTTATGTTTCCAAAAGCTAACTCTATTAATTATGAGGATCTAACATCAAAAGAGGACAAAAATCAACGTGACTAAAATTTCATCACGAAATTCTACATTTAAATTTCATTTCCAATGCTTTCTAGACAAAGTCATTTTACCTAAAGTCGACGATTTAGACGTTGCTCCTGTCTTTATTAGAAAAGTCAAATCGAAGCACAACCTCTAGCCCGTTAGTCCCTTGCTGTGTGAGCACCTTAATGCTGCTGGCCGGGACGACAGCTCCACGGGGTAGATAGTCCCCAAGGCAGAGCTCTGACCTCTCGCGTCTCAAGGCTTGAGCTGCACTAGAGCCCCCTGAAGTCTGACCTCTCACACTACAGTCAGTCGGAATCACTTTGTCTAGAGGCAGGTCGGGGAAGGTGAACACCTCCGAACGTTTGTCACCTGAGACGACGGTCAGAGACTGGAAGGCTGCGCCCACCTTGTGGTCACTCTGGAATGTGTACATGCCAGACTGGGCTGCCAGAACTGGAGAGGACGCCTGAGTGACAGGGACACATGACATATTAGAATATGAAGAGTTTGGCCCAGGTGCGATGCAAGTATTGCTGCTGCTGTTAGAAGTTAATTTGCCTGAAAGTGATGGACAGTGGTCTTTCCGGAGTACTGATGTAGGGGGTAGCAGTGCCTCTTCCAGGACTGATCTGAGCAGTGGCCAAGAAGAACCTTGGCTCGGCACTTCAGGTCTCTCCTGTGATAGCTGACTAGTGATGGGCTGTTTTTCCTTGCTGGGAGAAGACACAAGTTTGTTTAAAGCATGTGTGGCTTTCAAACCAGTCCTCTTTGGCTGCATTTCAAGTGTTTTTTCTTTTGACTTAGCAGATGAAGATTGAGTCAAAGTAAAGCCAGATGAGTGTTCAGATATTGAGTCCATAATTCTGTCCCCATCAGACTTTCGTGTTGCATTTCCTCCATGTGGTGGGGAGAGCAAGGACTGCATCTGTACGTTAGCAGTCTCTAGGAACTTAATTAAATCAGGAACGGAAGTCTTTGGTGTTGGAGATATGTCAGAGAAATGGGGGTTATCTCTGTCACAAGGAACCAGACTATCGTCGTGGTCTTGTTCATCTTTTCTTGGAGATAAGTTATTGAAGAGGAAGCTGCTTGGCTCACCCTCTACCTGAGTTGGTGGCTGTGGAGATAAAACTGGTGGACTGAGGTCATCTATGGGAAGACCATCGTCCACTAGACTTGCAAGACTGTCCACAGAGCCAGAACTCTGATCTTGATCTAGATCAACGGTATCTGGCTTCTGCTTATCTTGAGTTTTGAGATTATCAACATCAATATTGGATCTTTCAAGCTGTTTGTCACTATATTGAGATGTGGAAATCAAGGTGTCAGATGACAGATCTTCCTGTACTGACCTCTCCTGATGCGGAAATAATCTGTGGTGTTGAACCGTCCCTAACTGTTTTATTAGCTGCGCCTTGACGGATTGGTCACTTGTATTGACAGTAGATTTTACTTTGTTCTTGTTGACAACCGGATGGTTGATCCCAGGCTCTGTTTCGTTCTCATCTTTTCCTGCCATAACTTTGTCTGCGATGACTTTCAGCTGTGATGTGGCCTGGAGGAGGAGACCATTCATGTCAGCATCTGATCCCGTATTGACTCGCTGTTTGAGCCTGTCAAGCCATTGCTCAAGGCCCGACACAAGGGACAAATGTTCTTCTTTCTGGGATGAATGCACCTCCTGAACATTCTGTGATGACCTCATCTTACAGGATTTTTCAGATGTAACTGCATCATCATTTGGTTTAACAAGAGAATTAACAGGATTCGGGGAACCAGAGTATCTCTTGGGAGCTTCAATACCCTGACACTCCTCAACTAATTCCCCTGAAATGTCTAAAGTGGTATCTTCTCTCTGCTCAGAGCCGTCTTCAAATGTTTCCAGGTTGTCACAAATTGAGGCCTCCAGCTCCTGAAAATGCTGCTCTATCTTGGCAACTTTGCTGACACTGGAGTTTGAATCATCCTCTACAGCCTTCACATTTCTCTTCCCATTCACTGAACTAAAGTTCTCTGTCTCTTCATTACCATTATCCTCACACGTGTGATCAGAGTTCTCAGCATTAACTTGACAATCTGATCCTGCAACGTCTATCTCAACAACTGGTACTCCATCAGGAAGTCTGGGCTCCGTCTTTACCTTAGCTGTTTTGAGACTCTTTGCTGCAGAGGATACCATCTGATCTGTGCCAGAAGAGACTTTTTGTGAATCTCTTGATTTTAACCTCACAAATCTTGCTTGTTTTTTATGCAGATTCAAACCTTGTCCAGTAGCAATACGTCTGACCTGTGCAAGCCCTACACCCCCACGCTTGAGTACCCTAAACCTCTCTCTGTTTACTGATGGCTTGGACTTTGAGCTTGATTGTTCTCTGGGACTAGACGTTTCGCTGCTGATTACATTTGAGTTAATTAATTCAGAGTTTTGAGCCTCACTTTCTTCCACAGTGGCTTTTGTCTCATCCTGCATGGCTGAGGGCCCGGACGGGTATGGTGGGTCGAGAAGATGACTCATGATCAGTCCAGCCTCTGCATTCAGGTCACGGCAGTTTATGGGAGAACAGTCAGGAATCTTCCCATTCAAGACTTTCACTCTGTATGAGAGTGCAGCACCAACGAAGCAGTCCACCCACGTGGCCAGACAGTGCCTGCCTGCACCGTAACTCTTGAGTACATCCAGGGCTAGAAGGCTGGCCGAGATGTTGCCATAGCGGCTTCCCTGGCCAGCCTCCTCCATGAGTGTTTGCACCATGTGCTCAATGATAGACACGCCTAGAGGCCACGGGCTGTAGCAGATGTAGTCCTTAATGGAGGAGATGGGGCGCACCAGGAAGGCCCCCTCATTTGCCAGGTGGCTGATATAAGTTTTCAAGAGCTTGTACAGACTGCGTGGATTATTGGGGTCATCATAATGACGCACGACCTTACCACTGCACATGACTGAGGTGAAGTCAATGGTGACATAATTGCCAACAGAGTCCTCCCCAAAGTTGACATGCTCCGTCTTAAGCTGGCGTAGATCTTTACCTTGAAAGACGCCACATGACTTGATGAGGTAGAAGATAACTGCCTGGATAAGCCCGCTAGAACACTGCAGGCTGAGGATCTTTCGCTCCCACAACAACTCCTCCTGCTGTGTCGAGATCTGAGGCTTCAGCCGCGCTGGCATCATGCCCCTTGACTTTTACAATTGGAGAAGCAGGTTGTGGGTCAAGTGGAAAAAAACAAATTAGACTTGATGATCACATGGTCTAATTGTTCTATCTGGATTCAGACTGAAAATGTTGAGCGGTATACTTGGTTCTGTCTGAAATAAAAAATTTCCCACAGAAAAAAAATGCATAAGTTTTTAAAACCAAATACTTCTATCTTATGCTAAAAATGACATAAACTTGTTGCTTTTTCCTAGTATATATATTTTTATGTTTTTGTTAAATTCATCCTACTAAGTCATTATTAGTGTTTTAAAGTAACTTCAAAGTTAAATAATTCAATTTAAACTTCTGAAAAATAAATGCAATTAGATATTTCACTCTTTCAACTTGCAACGTAAACATTATTAGCAATGGATTCAAATTAATCTTTTAAAATCACGTTACAATAATGCAACTTTTCACATTTCTGATCCATTGCTGAAGCTCAGTTTTAAGGACACCACTGTCTGGTTTACATGATTCCCAATATAACTACGACCAAAAGAATTGAGTAAATCAAAATATATTTGCTTTTCTCATCCCATGGGCTTTTAGTCACTCAGCTTTTTAATTGTGTTAGTGCCAGAAGAAGTTGAGAAGCTAAAATGTGTTGGGAGTGTTTGTGTGTTATATGTGTTTATGTGTGCAAAGGGACCAAGCCACTTGCCAGTGAGACCTTTGCGATGTTTAACAATTTGATTTGAAGAAACAAAAGGGTTGATAGCTAAATGCAATTCTTTTTTCTGCAAGCCTAAACAACCAATTTAAGTTGCAGCCAAACATGAAATCATGAGTCTCTCCGGTCCATGTTAATCTGGATATTAAAGTCTACTTCTGATTTTGTAAGATTCACACTCACGACTTAAAGCTTGGTCGATCCCTAGTAAACTGTCAGTTTTCAACTAAGCCCAAGGTGTTAACTCACTCAGCATGAATACCGAGTATACTCAGCTGCCCTACTACTTCTGTTGCATCCGAAAACCGAGAATACTCGATTTTAACTTTGAATTTCTATTGTACTTTCCAAACCAACATTTAGTAATCCAAATCTACTTTATAGGAAAGGGAAACAACTATATTTTCACATTTATTAGTGTGCATATCTTGATCTAAATAAACTTTGTTAGGCTGTTGAGAAAAGTTAGATCTAAACCGGAACTTTATCTAGATTTCTTCACTAGATTTAGATCTGGCATTGAATGTGTGAAAAGTAATGAATGGATTCTGCAAGCTCTCCCATTTTTTGTCTGACTGTCATATTTAACAAGTTAAAATATGTAGATTTTCTCTTCTTTTCTTTTTTCCATGTAATATAATAATAAGTATCAGCATTGTTACAGTGGGAGAATTTTTTTCTTTTTACAAAATTGATGAGGAGAAGAAAATTCATATAAAATAAACCATTTATAACTTGTACGTCAAACTTGTGTGCAGTGCAGATTAGATAGGAATCTACCTACAAAGAAAATTTTAGGTTTTTGCAATGATAATTTTTTGAAATATGATCTTTTAAAATAAACTAAAAATGGCCAGTGGCTCAGAGCATTTATACAGATAGGCCTCAGCGCTGAGTGACTTAAGACACACTGAGGCAATATGATTAAACCGTTTAATACTGTAATTCTACCTTATTGATTTGAAACACAAAAAGAAGAAAAATAAATATAGATGCTCCACAAATTTGTGAATGAGTACCAAAATGTTTTTAAAAAAATCAGTTAAATTTAAAATTAGACATTTTTTTCCGAAATTTCAATTTGGAAAAACAAAAACCATAGTAAATAATTATTCCATTTCTCACTAGATCTATTTCAAATATCATTTTAAAAAAATCAGATCTTCTGGGTTCTGAGTATATTAAAAAATATTTGAACATCTTTAAATGTCACACAATTATGTGCAACATGTACTTATTTGGATTGAGTGCCAGACTTTGCATCCCCTTGTAATGTGATGAAATACTTTGATACTATTTTAGGGACAATTTGCAAAAAAAAACAAAAAAAAAACAAATTACAAACAGTTGAGAGACACACAGGAAAACCATATGTCCAGTTTCTTTAGCTTTACAGAACCAGCATGTATTCATTAGGATAATTTACCAATAAAAATTTAAAAGAAAAACAAAAACAAAAAAATTGACATGGAATTCGTTAAAACATACAAGCTTTCTGTACGTTATTATGCATACCAGATTATCCATCAATATTACAGGCAGGCATGCAGTTGTCAATACCACCTCACAAGTTATTCCCTTTTCTGTAAATTCCAATTCTAATCCCAACCAAGATTTCATTTTATCCAGAATTCGCTCAATATTTTGTATCTGTCACTTCTGAGACATCAAAGAAGAACAAATCTTTCAATAATGATCCACAATCAATACTAGTTCATATCCAATAGTCACATGCTAAGAAGTCAACACAGGATACATACAAAATAGGAATTTGGAACTCTTTCAAACTATTTATGAACTATTCTATGCTGACCAAATGAAAGGCTTGCATTAGCATTAAACCAATATCTTGATTAGGAATAAAAGTCTCAACCTCTCATTTCAAATCTAGGAAATAAGAATTTTCGGAGTCTGTAGATATAGACATGCAAATCTACTGCTTTCATTAAAATCCAGGTATAAATATAAGTTAGACCCAAACCTCATTAATCTATAGAGAAAGTGTTCTACAATAAGAGCTCTTATAAGGTAATTTGTTCAGTTTGGTTATGTATCACTGACTAGAGGCTTTAGATGGAGCATGCCACAAAAATTGAGTTGGTCCAAAGCTACAGCACTAGTTGGTTTAATTTTATATATTGTTGCCAAATTCCCTATCACAAGCCCTTGATCTTGCCACAGAAGTTTGCCCCTACATCTGTGAAAACAATAGTTATGGCTGATCTACTCTAGCAACATCAGTTGGTCCAGCTTTAGTTATAATATATATTTAAAAAACGCTTTTAAAAAAGTCAAATGAACTTTGCTCTCAGAAGTGAATACACCTGTGCATAGCATCTAAGAAGTTTTTGGGTACATTATTTGTTGATCAGATACGGAACTTTTGGAGGCAATTTGAGTTTTTCTTTATCATTCATGCCACTAAATCAAACATCAGACAACAAAAAGAATGGCTGTATATTAGCAGACCTATTAAGCTCACCCATATTACACAATTTGAATGAGTTCAAATATTTTAAGACAATCTGTGTAGCTGTAGGCCTTTGTACTGGCGAACTGAACCTAACAATGAGTACTCTTTTCCTAGAGCTGTACCCTTGAAAATTTCCCTCCATGCAACCTTTTCCCTGCAAATATAGCATGGATTAAAGAAAACCCAACCGTGCAGGAAATAGCTCGAATGTAGAAAAACAAATTTGTATAATACTATAAATTACTGATGATACATTCAGCTTGAGACCTTATAGGCATTTAGTATTTTAGAGTTTGAGGTTTAAAACTAATCGCTAAATAAGGTCATTTTGTTAAAACTGAGTGGTTTTCACTTTTTCTCTTGCAAAAGTTAAATTAAAATTAAACATATATGAGATGGCTTTTTCCGCAATCAGGTTTGAAAAGGTAAATTATGGTCATTTTTTTCCCTTATGGTTCTAACAAAATAGTTTTTGGTGATATGCTTTACAATTTGTGATGATGAAAATGTGCTATAACTGCTATAACATGAAAATGCCACTTGGCATAATCTTTTCTTTTTCTTTTTTTGTAAATCTTTTGATGCGTCAACTTCTGAAAAACAGACACACAAACTGTCCGAGTTTCTGTACATTTGAGATGGCTGGTCTATTCACTTAAGTGAGATTAGGTCAGTTCAACTTCAACAAAAGATTCTCCAAGGTCTATGCTATGTTTGTAGCATGATCAGCAAGTTTGAAAGATTACCTTTCACCAACAACGTGAGAGGGAAACTCTTTACCTTAAGATATCTATGCTTTATGTGTTGCTGTAAGCTATCCAGTTAAACATTTCATTAGGGTTCCTAGCTTATTTTTTTCTTCTTTACATACATACCATTACCAGAGAGGAGTACATGTGACTATTGAGAGTTAAACAATATTTTGTAATATGTTATTATAACAACTGCAGGAGCCATCTAGGACAGAGCATGTGCAGGGTGTCACTCCTATATGACATGCATACTTCATATTCCGTTACATCTGCGTTTCCTAGGAACATTGTTCTTACTAGTTTTCTTTATAGACAAATGTGATCTATGGCCATCTTTGATTTAATACAGAAAAATCTTCCTTCATAGCCTGGTTAAGTATGTCTAGCCTTTAACTGAGCCTGTGTGTCCCCTGATCGTAACATGCTCTTTAGGTGTACCCAATCATCAGATCTAGGCTTTAGGGTTACATCAGTAACATCTGCGTTTCCAAGGAACATTGTTCTGTCTAGTTTTCTTGTAGGCAAATGTGATTTATGGCTATCTTTGATTTTAATACAGGAAAATCTTCCTTCACAGCTTGGTTAGGTATGTCTATCCTTTAACTAAGCCTGTGTGACATGCGCTTTACGTGTACTCAATCATTAGATCTAGTCTTTCGGAGATCATTTCAGAGATATCAGTAGTGCATCATGACCTCATTCCAGCTTGTAACTAACATTTAAGCAAAAATTCTTTTACCATTAACAAAGAGCATTGGGCCTTCTCTCTAAGTCTAACTGACAAGCCGAACTGTGTAAGTCAGACCTTAGTGATACAAACACTTTAGCTCAGTAACTGGAGTTACTGGATGTTTTTTAAACACAAATTAATGGTCTTTTTATTTGAATGCACTTTATTTTAAAGCTATTCTGTGCATTTGTTCTTCCATGAGAATATATGCCCAAAAAGTGGTGAAATGGTGCTGTGAAAGATATTTACTTAGGTCTAAGAGGAAAGGTACATTTCTTTTGCATATTTCTAAATTCTTTCTAGATTCTAAAGGTCAAGAAAGTTTAGGATTTAATTTCAGCCTCAAGGTTTCATTTAATGTAAATTTGTGTATTACATGCTATAGGCCTAGATCTAGATCTAGGTTTTGTGAATTTTTTTTTATTTTATTTTTATGACATTTTCAATTCATATTCATGGAATATGCTTTGCTTTTTTTTTAATGGGCAAGCATGCTTGACTGCTGCCTTCATCTAGCATTGATAGGTTTTGGTTGCCGCTACTCTTTCTATTTATCTTTGTCTCTGAACACAAGCATCTTGAATCTAGATCTAAATATAGATTTATAAAAGAGCCATATGAAGCTAGCTAGATAGCTGCTCTTCATTGTCATCAAAAGGCTGAAAGTACTTAGATCTAGCAATATAGATTGATTCAAGGATCTGCATTTAGATGTAGATCTAAAATCTAGTAGGTCTATAATTGATCAATGATCACAATCATGTCCAAACGGCCAAAAGACCCATCTAAAAAGAGTAATTATTTTATGGCATCTAATCTTGACTCTAGTAGAAGCTAAAAATTTCTAACATTTGAAGATCATCAGTTCACTCACATGTTTGTATTTAAGCAAGATTGGTAATTTTTACCCTCCCTCCTCCTGAAATTCTCACTTGATTTGACAGCGAAAACTCAAACTCAGAAGGGGGTCTAGATCTAAATCTAGATATATAACGTTATGGTTCTTTCTCATTTCTCAGAACATTAGAAAATTTTGCTTTCAAATCTGTGCTCTTTGTTTCCATACTAGTCATCAAGCAGTTAAAAAACTATGAAATGGAAGTGCTTACAATCCCAGTCTATCAAAGTGTGTGTAAATGTTCTGTTTGTTGTGTGATGGTTGTTGTTCTTTTTGTTTGTTTCTTTTGCTTAATGGTTCTTGATTATTGAATGAAGATCGAATTTAATTATTTTTTCGCTTCTATAACAATTTTCAAGACGGACTTAAATCAAATTAGCGTGGAAGAGGCTGCTCTATCTACTCAAGGGGCCGGAGAAAATCCACCATCTTCACAAGAAGCTACAGTCTCCGGCAGAGATTCTGAGCGCTGTATGTCTCTTTCATCCAAACATTCCGTTCATGGCGACAAACTCGTGGAATTCAGTAACAATCATCGACTTTCTGATAAGTCTCGCTTGTTTCTTTAGTTATTTGCGAAGAATAATAATGAAACTTTAGTACTCGTTCCCAGATTATGCAAAACACTGTAGGAATATTACTTTATAAAAAAAAATAATAATTTAAAAATCACATCAGAGTGAAGGTGGAACGTCAATAGAAGGAGAAAATGATTTTGATCATGAAGGATACGTTTAAATAAACGTGGGCTATTTATTGTTTCTAGACAATCGTAAGTTTTTGGAAAGGGCCAGGGTGTATTGTAAAGGTCTTGCATATTTATTATTACCAGCTCTCAATTCTATTAATATTTGACTGAGAAGTCGAAGGAGCCTTGGTGAAATGTTATGATTTATCATTCTAATGGCATGCGACATGCTCCCTTTCACTATTCCTCGTATAGTGGCAAATTAGATTTTTAAAGGAAATTCTAACAATTTTTTAAACTGCCGGTGTGATTGCCACTAGAATCTTTAAATAAGCTTATTTTTTTCGCTTACACCATTTGAAAACGAAAGCTGTGTTCGCTCCGACCAAACATCGAAGAAAAGGTTGGTTTAAAAAAAAAAAGAAAAGAAAAAGAAAGAAAGAAAGAACCTCATAATCGAAAACCAGAGAACAATACCTATAAACGTAGCCAGTCTAGAGCTAAACTGTCACGAGTGTTAGTAAGGAAGATCCGTGTTCAAATCTTGGCTGGGGTTTCGTGTGTTAAGATAGGTCTCAGTTAACTAGCTCAATCTATGCCTTGACGGAGAGGGCCTCACGGGCTTGTAACAGTAGCGAGTACAACGAAATGGCTCATGTTTCGCGATTAAAAGCAAAAGAAATTTCATAAATCAACAGTTCATACCCTGGAAGTCTTGTAGTATAAAGGAACTGCAGTAGTGGTAGAAATAATCAAAACTTACGAACACAAATTTGGTGCATCATATCCAAATTGACATACATTTAAAAGTTTATAAAACAAAATTTATTTTATAGCCTATTAAGCTCTTGTTGACTTTCCTCTTGGACTGTATCCAAACATAGTGCTGGGTAAAAATCGCTTTACTCTAGTAAAACAGAAGACAGTGGCAAGAATCAATAGGTTGCTAGGTAATTTTAAATTCGATTCCAATTAATAAATCCTTTGTTAACAGTCATTTCCTTGAGGGGTAAAATAATTAGCCTGTTATGAGATCCTGAAAGGCAGTTTATTTTTAGATACTTTTTGTGGGAGTTTTGCTGATTTCCTGGTATGTGGGAAGAGAGACAGACAGACAGACAGAGACATAGAGAGACAGACAGACATACAGAAAGACAGACAGATTGACAGACAGACATACGGCTAGACAAAAGGATCATAGCAAGTGAGATGAGGTTCATAGGAAAAAAAATGCTCAAAGTCCCATGGACGGCAAAGAAGAAGACAAACCAAAATGTTTTAAAGGAGGCAGGCATACAACAAAATCTTCTCGATTGAAACAGGACACAAGAAGCAAATTAGGTGGTCGTTTCCTGCGTAGACACAGTTCGGAGCGCATCATTTTACCACTGAAAAGATAAAAGTGAAGAGGACCAGAGATAGACACAGCGAAAAGATCTGGAACGGGTAGGAAGCTGGCCTGGTGGAAGCAAAGGGATCCACCTGGTTGTTAAACATGAGGACAGAGAGTCGAGGAGGGACATAGTCACCAAAGCCAACCGGGACGGCATCCCTCGATGATGACTTCAGCTAAAGAAGGATGAGTTCAAAACAAATTTTCCCCGCGCCAAAAAAAAATGGGAAAAAAGATTATATAAAATTTAATATTTTAGCTGTTTCTGGCTAAATAATCTCTTGTCAAATGAAAAAAAAAACATAAAAAAAGTCTTCGCTTTCAGGACTCGAATTACCGAGTTTTGTGGTTCCAGTCAAAGAGCTAACGGTTACTGCCACGAGTTATTCACTCAGCAATGAATTCTTGTGGATAAATAAAGGGATCTAGTGTGGCCTGACATTTACAAGGAGGTAACTGTTGTAATGTGAAACTAACGAAAACTCATGGAATAAAAGTTTTAATAGAAAAACCGTATAAAGTTCGTCTTTCTCGTATGTTGTGAAGTAAATTGTGTTAAATCTAATTTCAAAGTCATTGAACGCACGTACATCTTTTAATTGAAGTAGTAAAACTATCAAACACTGTTACGCTCTTTATCATTTTACTATGCAAAGTCAATAACCTGTCCGTGCATATTTCATCGTATTATGTATGTCAGTAAGTCAAAGAAATAATAATATGGTCGGTCCTCCCATCCCAATATCCCGGACCGATAATCCACACTTACCGTAAGAAGAACCCATCAATTCAAAACAATGAGATGAGAGACACAAGCAATGACGACGAAACACATGTCGACCCCCACATAAGCGATGAAATAATAGAAAATTAAAAAATCTAAAGCCATCAAACTTAATAGATAAGTCTAAGGATGCAACCTAGGGGCATAAATAAAGCCTTTACAGGAAATTACAAAATAGTGTGGTAACCTAAAATGAAGAGACTGAGGTCAAGGTTGCAATGGGGAACGATTGCTTGTATCCTTTATAAAAAGAACAGCAGAAAAGAGTGGTTTTGAGAAAATTGGTAGACGAGAAATAGACATAGACCGAGTATGGACATTGATGTGTGTTGACAAAGATTAAGAGATAGAAATAAACTTTTTTTTAAAGATAGAATTAATTAGAAAGGATTTCCAAGATGTCAGAATCATTGAAAGATTCAGAGAGAGAGAGACAGAGAGACAGAGAGACAGATAGACAGACAGACAGATAGAGACAAAGAGACAGAGAGACAGAGAAATATTGGAATATTTCACCTCAATTAACATACACCTTATGTGACATCACACATTTAATATAATATCACACACTGTATGAAACATTACACACAAATTAACATTACACCTTA
>JAWDGP010002698.1:190000-217500 GCA_033675545.1 Elysia crispata | reverse complement strand
GTAGTAGTAGCAGCAGCAGCAGCAGCAGCAGCAGTAGAAGAAGGAGAAGAAGAAGAAGAAGTAGAAGAAGAAGAAGAAGAAGAAGAAGTAGAAGAAGAAGAAGAAAAAGATTAGGGGTGGAGAAGGAACAGGGGTATGAGAAAAAAAAAGATGCTTAATTTCTTACTTATTATTTTCCATTAAAGTTCATGATCGAAAATCGTAAAAGGTATAACTTTAAGTCTATCTTCTCATGGAGATGATATCATCTCATTAAAACTAAACTGATCGCAGATTACAACCAAAAGTTTTTTTAACTCTTTTTTGTCTTTTCATTTTTTTAAACCTACAGATTTAGAAATGAAACATTGTTGAAGTCAACTTTAATTTTTAAACAGTTTGTCTGCATGTGAAAAAGAAACCCCACACGTTTAATAGATCTGTATTATACTTTTCTCACTAATAATAACAATGAAACTGTTTCAGTTGTACGAATCATAAGCGACCATGTAACTCACGGTTTCCGCACAATCCGAAGCGACCTCCCACGCCCAGCCCGTGCCTTATGCCGACTTTTTTATCATCCAGGCGGGCCGTCCAGTATCTCTTGGTAGTCGGTGGGTAACCAAAGAACGGAGTGTCTGGTCTAGGAATTGTATTGTCGTCCCATACAAAGAACCCTGCCGAGCGCAGAAACCGGCCTCCAATGTACGCGCCCTTTTTAAGCACCTTTCTGTAAGATGGAAATGTCAGTAGATACACTTGCTTTGAAAGCAACCAATAAGACAAGTTTGGAAGTTCTCAAATATTTTTAAAGTATAACCAAGCATCTTTTGAAAATTAAAAAAAAAAGAAAACATTATATTCATATCTTATGAGAGTCATCTTTGCTTTTATATGCCATTGACATGTTGCTGATGCTAAAATGTAGCAGAAAAGTTGAACTACGAGTTCTTGGATCAACGGTTGTATACTCTAGGCTCCTCGCTTTAGTTCTGAGATTCAGGTTATACCTGTTTGGATAAAACTGAAACGGTGTGTGAAAAGCAAAACTGTTTGGCAATTTAGTTATCCATCGCAAGTAGGTTTTCAAAATAGTTTAGTGGTTTTTTTTTTTCTATTTTTCGCGCATGAGGAGCGTTTCTCTCTCTCTCTCTCTCTCTCCCCCCCCCCCCCCCTTTTTTTTTTAACTCTTAATCAAAATTATCTCTTTTGCATCTTACATCCTTACAACAATAATTATTTTCTTTACATCTTACAATAATCATTTTTCATCTTTCATACCTACAACAATAACTATTCTTTTACAGCTTACAATAATCATTTTTCATCTTTCATACCTACAACAATAACTATTCTTTTACAGCTTACAATAATCATTTTTCATCTTACATCCTTACAACAATAACTATTTCTTTTACAGCTTACAATAGTCATTTTTCATCTTACATCCTTACAGCAATAACTATTTCTTTTACAGTTTACAATTGTCATTTTTGATCTTACATCCTTACAACAATTACTATTTATTTGACAGCTTACAATAGTCATTTTTCATTTTACAGCCTTACAACAACCACAATCTCTTTTACAGCCTACAATAATCACTATGTCTTTTATAGCCTTACAACAATCATTTTCTATTATACAGCCTTACAACAATCACTATCTCTTTTATAGCCTTATAATAATCACTATCTCTTTTATAGCCTTGTAACCATCACTATCTCTTTTATAGCTTTGTAACAACCAGTATCTCTTTTATAGCCTTATAATAATTACTATCTCTTTTATAGCCTTGAAACAATCACTCTCTCTTTTATAGCCTTGTAATAATCACTATCTCTTTTATAGCCTTGTAATAATCACTATCTCTTTGTAGCCTTGTAACAATCACTATCTCTTTTATAGCCTTGTAATAATCACTATCTCTTTTATAGCCTTGTAATAATCACTATCTCTTTTGTAGCCTTGTAACAATCACTATCTCTTTTATAGCCTTGTAATAATCACTATCTCTTTTATAGCCTTGAAACAATCACTATCTCTTTTATAGTCTTGTAATAATCACTATCTCTATTGTAGCCTTGTAATAATCACTATCTTTTATAGTCTTGTAATAATCACTGTCTCTTTTATAGCCTTGTAACAATCACTATCTCTTTTATAGCTTTGTAACAACCAGTATCTCTTTTATAGCCTTATAATAATTACTATCTCTTTTATAGCCTTGAAACAATCACTCTCTCTTTTATAGCCTTGTAATAATCACTATCTCTTTTATAGCCTTGTAATAATCACTATCTCTTTTGTAGCCTTGCAACAATCACTATCTCTTTTATAGCCTTGTAATAATCACTATCTCTATTGTAGCCTTGTACTAATCACTATCTTTTATAGTCTTGTAATAATCACTATCTCTTTTATAGCCTTGTAACAATCACTATTTCTATTATAGCCTTATAATAATCAATATCTCTTTTATAGCCTTGAAACAATCACTATCTCTTTTATAGCTTTGTAACAACTACTATCTCTTTTATAGCCTTGTAACAATCACTATTTCTATTATAGTCTTACAATAATCACTATCTCTTTTATAGCCTTTCAATTATCACTATCTCTTTTATGGCCTTGCAACAATCACTATCTCTTTTACCATCACTATCCCTTTTATAGCCTTGCAACAATCACTATCTCTTTCACCATCACTATCTCTTTTATAGCCTTGCAACAATCACTATCTCTTTTACCATCACTATCTCTTTTATAGACTTGCAACAATCACTATCTCTTTTACCATCACTATCTCTTTTATAGACTTGCAACAATCACTGTCTCTTTTACCATCACTATCTCTTTTATAGACTTGCAACAATCACTATCTCTTTTATAGCCTTGCAACAATTACCATCTCAGGCTTCCACACCATGTTCTTACTCAATTGCACAAAGACGATGTTAAGTTTTACCTCATACCAAATTAGGCAGAAATAACAATTGATGTATCATGTGGAACATTATAAAATAGAGTTAAAAGTGATGTACTATCCAAACATAAGTCGTTGTAAATGAAATTTAATGGCCCAAGGTAGATTGAATTTGTAGTAGGGAGATAATGTGGGACGTTTTCTATTCGTTTGAAACATTGAAAACAATAAGATCTGACTTAATTATCTCTGATACGTCAAGGTTTAAATGGAGTAGTGCATATATATATATATATATAATGTGTGTGTGTGTATATATATATATATATATATGTGTGTGTGTGTGTGTGTGACATACTTGGTGGTAAGAGAATAAATAACAGACTATAGATTATTCAGAATCAGTAACTCTGTGTTATTAGAGTCAAGTGACGTAATGACTTGTCTAGATTGAGATGGTTTATCCTACACGATAGACGAGCAATAGTGCATAACATATTATGTGGGACTAGGTAGATAGAACCACACTGAACGCAATAAATGGAACCCACTCGCAAAAATAATAATACCAAGTACAAAACTTACAATACGTTTTTTGAAAAGCCAATAGTAATTATTGAATATATATTCTTTCAAATTGACTTGACCTGAAGTCAAATGCTAAAATTTTGCCAATAGACTGCGTTTTAAATTGTGTGTGAATTCTTATCTGTTTTAATATGTGAGTTTCTTACCTGCTGTAATACGTGAATTTTTCACCTGTTGTAATATGCGAGTTTCTTACCTGTCGCAATATGTGAGTTTCTTACCTGTTGTAATACGTGAATTTTTCACCTGTTGTAATATGCGAGTTTCTTACCTGTCGCAATATGTGAGTTTCTTACCTGTTGCAATATGCGAGTTTCTTACCTGTTGTAATATGTGAGCTTTATGGCGTAGGAAAAAGCCTCCGGTGAACTAAGGATGGCAAGACCATCATATCCTAAACTTTTACAAAGTGTTTCTTGATCGACACGGCTATCTAGTACCTCAGTAAGATGAAAATCAAACATTGCTCCAGCACTATACTCTAGAAACGTGGCCATAGACATGGCGTAGATCATTAATCGAGATTTGAACTTCATACCTCCTATTTTAAGAAAATGTTCATCAGCTGTGCGTACGTATCAGTTTAGAGCGTATGAAGCGTCAAGCTTTGTATTTGAAAATACGGCCATCAGCTGTATTATCAGAATCTTCAAGTCCCCTTTTTTGAGAATATGTTCGACGACTGCCTCGGTTTTGATCGTTGCTATGCTGGGTTCCAAGTTGCGCTGAGCCACGATTCACCTCTGCCGCAGCAGCATGAATTACTTGGACACGAGTGTTACAGCTTCCACTCGAGGCCTCACTCTGCCCGATATAAATACCATACCCTTCATAATTACATCTGTGTACTTATAACTCTTTAGTATTTCAAGTTTGCTTTGTTTCAAAGGCAGCAAGAGTTCCCATTCTATTCTGTGCAAATATTTTCCATTTTCACCGCCCGCTTTAAGAATGGAAAGATCAAACAATGTCTCTTTCTAAACACACTGTCTTTTGAACCGATTAAATCAATACCTGTATTATCAAAGTATAAAGAAGTATATTTCAAACATTTTCTTCCTACAGTGTTTATTGTTCCTTCCTTTCATATTTGCTCCTACATACCCAAACACGTGAAAAAGATCAATTCTAGAATGGAGAGATGAAAAGATCGATATATTTGAACCAGATCATCGGCTTTTCTAAACGGTTTTTGTGATGAAAAAAAAAATGAAGAGTACCAATTGATTTTTATAATATCTTTGCGGTCGGGGTCGATAAAATAAAATAATGTACTTTATGATCAAGTGCTAAAAGTGCGCAAGAATCCTTTTCCCTGTTAAGTCTTTAGGGTTATGTAAACACAAGTCACAAATACTATGCAGAGAAAAATAACATGGAATCTATCTTTGATCTGACACTCTTAACCTGTACTCTTCCTTTCACGTCTCTGTTCAGGAGAATCAGACACTGTGGTCGGGATTTCAATCTCCATTATGTCAAGTGCTACGTCATAAGTCCATTGTAAGATATTTACTGTAACTAAGCTGTCTAAAACAGATTCGTTTTCTACGTAAATTACTCTGTGGTTAAACACATTTCATATTTTAAGTACCCGTTCCTCAGCACGTTCATTCATCATTGTCTGACAAGCTGAACTTAAAATTAGATTTCAAAAAGTTTCATAAACATCAGGCAAAGATCTTAAGTAAGCTGAAACGTTAAATACATGTACATGTATATCCCAACCCATGGGATGAAGAACTGTCTTGATGCACTGCACACACACACACACTGTTGAAGATTGGAGAATATTCACTGATAATTCGAATATTTGAAAGTTACTCAAATGAAGTTGAGAATGCTTTGGGTCCATGTTATATTTATACAGGTTGGTGCGGAAACTGAGGAAAATAATCAGTTTTTTGTTCGAGATTGGTGTTTAGGGTCAAAACGAAAGGTCGTTGCACGTGATGTTTGGATGTGTGTCTGCCAAGAATCCAATCAAAACAAACATCAAATATCATTCTTCACGCAGTTTGAAAATTGTTGATGTTCCTCTCTATGGTAGTATATTTTCTTTGAATGTTTTGTTTTGATGTGCAAATTTAATGTGAATATAGTCACCCAGAGGATATTAAAAATTTTACACAATGGATTTTTTTCTTATTTTATTATTATTGATATGTGAGAGATATAATACTGTGCATGTTGTAACTTAAGAGAGATTTATGTCATATTTTGTAACACCTGAAATCCGTAATCTAGATAGGATTTTGTGGTAATAATATTCATAGTGTACAAACTGTTGTCAATCACAGAATACTTTCACAAATCGATTTGGACAAGTCAGAAATTATGGCTAATCACTAAATCAGTTTTTGTCAAAAGCTGTGGATAGGATCGGATTAACTGATATTAGATCTAGCGATAATTTCAACAACCTTACCCATTCCCAAACAAACTGACCTCAACAGATCACATTGTATTGATGCAAAATCAGAAATACTTGCTAGTTGCTGAGATTTGACTATTTTCATCTTCATTTTCAACTGATACAGTTTTCTTCATTGCATACAACAATAAATGAAGAATTTCTTTGCATATTTTATCAAATGCCTAGGCTTATCGTTCGACAAAATCAAAGAGATTATTTTCCCCAGTCACAATTTTTTCGTGATTCCAAGAAAATATAATACATCTCCTTCGAATTATTACAGTGGTCTCCGGATAAACGCACGGTCCTCGGGAGGCTTCAATAGCGTGCGTTTAGGAGATGCGTGTCTTAATAAAAAGTAATGAAAAAATTTTGGTCACTTCCCTTATAGCACTGCAAAATACAGGGTTATTTCCCTTGATTATTCACACATTTGGCGTGAAAGGGAGGTTATTAAACCTTTGAGTTCAGCGACATTTTGGATTCTTTTATTTTTGTTTTATTTTTTTTTTTTTATTCTTTGTTTTTATTAAAGAACATTGAAATAACGAAATTCGTAAGAAGGAACAACATTGACAATTGAAGTTTCATGAACAAAATGTCTAGAATCTTAAGCTGTGTTTCCAACGTTAATGTCTTATGACATTATGTATCCTATTGAGTATGTCGATGAAAAAAGAGACTAGACTCTGAGAGTGAAGACTGCACAACGCTACAGACGGATGAAATCGCAATGAGTGAATGACCAATTTTGACTATGACTAGACTGGTTTTACACAGATGATGCCTGACAGTGATACACCACGTGCAAACTTCAGAGTCAGACAACCGTGCAACGCAAAAAGCGAGGGAGGAGAGGAGAGGATACTAGCCGTAATGGATAGATCTGACCAGGCAGACACAAAGCAGCGAAAATTGCATCACCTTGCCTGTGCTCCACTCCAACCCTCCCCTCCCTACCCTTCCAAGCTTATGGCCGATCCCATGGCCCAGGTAGAGGGCATTGTGTGTTTAGATCTATACGACGATACTGATGTACAGCCTTTGTCCTCCACCCCTTCCCTTTCGTGTACCGGTATGATGTGTGTAAGCATTGTAGCAGGGTTTGCAGGCTGCCATGTGCCGTAATAGCGTGGATATATCGTCCACATTACTACCGGGTACAGTAAGCAATTCCGATTTAATAATTTCAAAGCGTGCGTTTAGGCGATGTAGCGTGCGTTTAGAGTATACCGATTACATAGTAAAAAATTGGTCAGACCTCTTCAGCGTGTATTTAACCGAAGCGTGCTTTTAACTGGCGTGCTTTTATCCGGAGACTACTGTACCATTTTTTTTTATGTAAAGAAAAGTATTCAATCTGAAGTCTAATTTTTACTTGAGAAAACTGTACTTATTTCATATTTTATTTCATAAGAAAGAACCTATATGATTATTCACTCAAATAAAAGACTATATCAAGAGCGACAGGGTGTTCAATAACACAAGACAACTCTTCTTCCGACTTAATTCTCTACTAAACACATTTTCCTGGGTACGTCACAAAATATTAAACTATAAAAAAGTGGTTATTGCGAAGAAGTTCAAGCACTATATGTGTATTTCAATCTACTGTGAGTTTCTATGTCACATGATACTAATTGCTTTAGTTCGTCAGTTCAGTGTGGGCCTATGCCACCTACAGTGACTAATGCATGTAATGATTTAAAACTTCTACAGCAATATGGGCATAAGTTCTCTCTGATACAGGGATGGGTAGTTTTTTAGTCTCATTATTCCTCTTACTTTTTCTTTTCTTTATTAAGAAAAAAAAATGGTGACATTATGATGTATCATATAATAGACCTTCTTGCCATTTCCAGTCTTGTGATGAATATATTCTATTTTAAAATCTATATTTCTACTCCGTAATTTTCACGATATTTCCAAGAGTTTTTAAATGTCAGCAAAATTAAATGTTATTTATCAGTATTAAGAATCAAACATAATGTGCTTATTGTACAGGCAAAAATGTGAACCTGTTTTTCTCACCAGTCTTTTGAAACAGACAAAAATTGCAAAAAGAGTAAATGCAGAGGAATAAAGCACAAACACTCATTATTTCATTTTTAAGAAAAAGATGTTTTTTTTTAATTTTCTTTAAAACCGATATACAAAAAGAGCTTTGACATGTGTTCAGTACTTACAAGTAGAGTTATTTATTTACATGGTAAAATTCATGTTAAGATTTTCTCCACAGCACACAGTTGACATTTGGCAAGTACAATACAGGCACGCACATAAACACACCACATATGTATGTGGCTCTCGGTGTCACACATACTTTGTTGGCATCTTTCACAAAATGACAAGACAACAGGGGGCCGGTATGTATCTCTGCTACACATGGAAATCTGACATAAGGTGGTGGGTAGGGCATGCAAATAAATAATATGTGATAAATATTATACGTTCATTTATTTTGATACAGCAACCTCCTAGCTGGGTAGGATAAATTAGAATTTCAAATCATACTTTGGTTTTCAGAACATCTTAAAAATTTGACACCTTATCTCAAAGAAGGCTAACACAGTCTTAGTTATAAATTTTGTTAAAGGTGACAAAAAATGAACCATTTCAAACATTTTTTTTTTCATTGTACATTCTTTCTTTTAGTCACTTTCACATTGAATTTACATTTCCTCGTTCCTCATCTCCCCCAAAACAACTTTATTCACATCCAACAAAAAAATAAAAAGCAATAAAAAGTTTATCATAACATCTCTATATCTCTATAGACTGTGACAAATTGTTCAAACAAACAAAAATTATTGCATTCCACAAATCATGTCCAATGAATCACAAACGCAAAAACCAAGATAGATATGGCAACCCTTTTTTTTTTCATACCAATATTAATTGAAGATTCCCTAACAGTGATACAGACAACTGGTTACGCAATGCTCTCTTTCCTAGAAATCCATCAAGACACCTCCTCAAGGTCATTCTATTAATTATTATTTCAAACATTCATGCAGCCATTTGCAAAGTCTTTTCCAAGTTATAGATTGGCAAAGAAAAATCGTTTTGAATCCAGATGCCTCTGAAGAATTCTAGTTAAGAATCTTAATTCAAAATAATTTATTGAACTGACATACACCTGGAAAAATATCAAGAAATTTTAAAAAAAAATTAAAAAAAAGGGGGGTTAGTAACAAAGTTTTTCAAAACAAAACAAAAAAATTCATGCCATTAATTTCTTTGATCAATCATTGCTAGGGAGGTCAATTTCTTAAATAACTGGCTGAAATAGCTCTGAGGATAATTGTAAAGGCTGGACAAATTTTCTGATATCGCAGTTTCTGTATAGCTTCAGTTTTCATGTGGCAAAACACTGGCCAGCTGCCCAAGTACAATCAAGTGCTCTATCTGACTATCTGACTAAAAATCTATTTCCAGCTTTAAAATCTGCAGGATTTTTCACATTTGCAGCACACACAGAATAGATTGGCAGATGCCTTGGTGCATATCTTAAATTGATTCAACAGAACAAAGCAGAATGACAGCAATCATAAAAACAAAACAAAAAATTTCTTTCAAAGTAGAAATTCACCAAGGTAACACTTGTAATTTACACAAAAGGTAAAAATCAATCTTCACAAAATTAAGACGGAGATGATTTTCAAATCACAGGAAACTATATCATTCCTGTTTATTTCTTAATTATAAAACAGGATGCTACCATCAACAAACCCCAAAATTAGCTCTCATTCAATTGTGCGAGGCAGCTCGTTGTGCTCTGGTTTTGAATAACCTACACAAAGAGTAAATGCAAAATGTGAATGGCATCAGGTTAAAACAAAAACCTTTTTTTTATTGGACATGAGTACATGCAAAATCAAAACACTTACAACTTTTAAAACACTCGTAGGATTAGCTTATCTCTCATCAAAATTAAAAACATTCTATTAAAAAACAAAATGAACTGATGCTGTGCACTGTTGCTCTGAGATTCAGCTCAAGACTTCAGCCTTAAAATGTGAACTTTAATGATACACTAATTCATGTGGGACGCCATATTACATGATGCACGTTTTTCCCTCCTCTTCTTGACTTTCAGGATATTTGAAGATGTCTTTAGTGGTATTTAATAGAGGTGAAAGGCCTAATTTTACTAAACCTTTTGGAGGAAGGGGCGAAGGATGTGCAAGGGAAAAGTAAACAAAAATATTTTGTTTTGTTTCATTCTAAAAGCAATCAAAAGTGAAAGTCATTCCTTAGATCACATTTTTTTCAAATACTGTATGATTAATTATACATGCCGCATATGATCAACAAAGTATGTGACCTGACTTTTCAATATTATGTGCAGAAGTGGCAAGAGTGTTCACTGTATACAGTTCCAACATTATGGGTAATTGAACAAGTTAAAGGCTTTTGGAAAATCTTGATCCGCAAGAAGTTTGTTGACTTTGGTGTTAAAAAAAAAAATAGAAACTGTTAAGAAGATAGTCTAAAAATTGATTTTAAAAATGATACAAGAAACAAAACAATTATAATTGCTAATTAAAATCTCAAAGAACCAGTGATCTTAGATAAGAGTGCACCAGTCCCTTTTTACCAATTGGAGACAAAAAATAATGAAGCAGGGAAAAGCTTTCCGCTAAAAAGGACAGGAAAAATTATTTAAAAAAAAAAGTTGAACTAAAAAAGCACATTGGATCAGTGGCTGCCCAAAACTGGGTGATTGTAACTCTTTGTTCTTCTCTTATCTAACCAACCCAATTTGCTTTCAAAACATCCCAGGAGCGAACTAGGATCCTATTTCTTCAAAAAATGAAATTTATAGATGTTGATGTATCAATCGATAAGAATTATTTCCCTAGTTTCAGAAAATCTGTCTCCTGCTTAAAAAAAGAGGCTGAAAGGTTAAAAGGAAGAGTTAATAACGTCATCTCCAACCCTGAATGGTTCCACGTACGTCAAGTCATTAAAACAAATAATCTAAAACAGAGGAAATGTTATTCATATAAAAGTATATATGGCAGTATACAGTCTTTTTCTTTCAATAAAATGTCTTGGATAAAGATACTTGCACATATGAGGTGGCTACCAGTTGTTTTATCATTAAAACCTTGTTCAACCCCTAAGAACGCTTGTGATATACAGTTAGTATCATTGGCTAACCATAAATAAAAAAAAAAAACTTTTTGTAGCAATAACAATCTATGAATGAATTTAAATCAAGAGAAAAGATCTTTACAAGAAATCATATTCTAAAAATTCAAGACAGCGCTACAGCTGTATTACAATACAAATCAAAAAAAAAAAAAAAAGAACTCAAATCAGTAGCCGATAAATGAAATGTATAAAGAATGCTTCACCCCCTGAAGACTTGACTACATCCTTTATCAAAATTAAAATTATACCTATGTCCTATAAAGTTGTGTTCACATATACCTTAAAATTGATAAGAAATGAAAAGATTCCCTTCAAATATATTTTTAACCCTTTCAAACCATTTTAAACAACACAGGTAACAGTGCTCTGTACAAGAGCACAAGTCTTCACATGCTACAACTGGTACTGACCACTCTATCAATTCAGAAACAAAGGAACCTAATTAGTCAACCAGCCAGTCCTGTAGTCAGACAGTGTTTTGGTTAGTTCATCCACGAGTGTGTAACTTGTTTAGCTGAGCACAGGGGCACCCTGTGAGCCCTTTGTTGTGAATATCTCTCTCTCCCCCCTTCTCTCTCTCTCTCACACACAGGTCAGGTGTGTTAGTGTAGCTGGACCTCTCCACTGTAAAAGCTAGGGTCATCTCCCCCCTAGCATTTTCAACATATTATTCCATATCAGGAAGAGGGCCATTGTGTTGCTGGTTTTTGCAATTTGAATATCCTAGAGAATCTGGCAGGATGGATACATATCATGGCTTGATATGAGAGATTGGAACAAAGGTTATCAAGGTATGTGTTGATTTTAGAGATAAGAATTCAGAAATTTGTTTTGAAAAAGCCTTTATTAGTAGACAAAATGCTTTTATTTTTTCTTTCTTTACGCCACTATTGAACTGAAGTAACAATATAAGTTAATAAGAAGAATCAAGAAAAGTAAGGGAAAATTTTTAGGTACCCTTTTCAAAATTGAGAGGATGATAAATTTTAATAAACGTATGGTTCTACACAGATCAAGATAATGCATATGTGCTTTGAAATGTTGTTTGATCTTAAAATGAACTCACCACAGGTATTAGTGGCGTGTCTCTGTCAGACCTTTGTTGAGGATCTGGTTACCAGTCAGCTCCACCTGGCAAGCACAGCACCCATGGAAGAAGAAGGAGAGAAAAACGGGAGATGATCAATAAAGCATGTATCAATATAAAAGGCTTACATGAAACGGGCATATTATCTACATCGCAGAGGTATGACGCTTTCTGATGGTTTTCATGACTTTGTTTCATTTTTTTTTTTGGATTAGTAGTATGTTTAACTTAGCAATCTTGTTAAAACAATGAAAAAAAGTGATAGAATGCTGAATTTGATTTCTATTCTCTTTGGTGATTCAACTGCGGGAGGAAGTCACTGTTTGGAGACTGACATAAATATTGAAAAAGACATGTTATTTGACATCCACTTTGCTATCAATTAGGGTAAGCTGATGGTTAAAAAAAGGATTCAAAGGCAGGTATAGCTTGTAGATTTTTGAGCATTGGGCAACCCTACACAAGCCAGGTCCTGTTTGATGTGTGTGTGTCAGGGGAAAGAGGAATCCCCTGATTCTGCACACGACAGCAAAGGGATAGCTAGCCGCCTGTGTTGTGATCAATCTTACATTTGTTTTGAGGCAAGAAGATACTATGACCTGAACTACTCAGCTGCACAGAGTAAATCTACTCATTCCACAGAACACAGCTTCAGCCTACTTGAGCCTATCAGTAATCTTTTTTCCCCTTCCTTATAAGGAATTTTTCAAAATTCAATTCTCTATCTTAAAACTTATTACTTCCAATCCTACCAAAATAGTTGAGCATTTCAATTAGTAACATCAAAATAATATATTTGTTTGTTTGTTTTGTTTTTTTTTCATTTCTAAGGAGGCATCCAAATCTAACTCCTGCCACGCCCAGCTTTACAATGCTTGTGCTAGAGTATTGCTGGCTGTGACGTAAGACTATCACATGATCCAATCATGAGAACGCTTGAAGCTAATAAATCAGGGGAGAGCAATCACTCACCCGGGTGTCTCCGTTGTGATTAGGATGGTTTGATTGAGCTCCATCTGCAAGTTGAAAAATAAAGTTTAATTTATTAAATATTATTCCAAATCTGCTGTAACACAGAGAACATAAAGTATATATATCCTTAATTTCCCTCAATCACAAGCTATTTCTTCAACATTAATCTAGATGGATATTACTTTATACAAACATTCCTTTTGTGTATAATCTAGAGCAGAGCATGTCCTGGCGTTCTGTTTTATTCATCCATTTCTTCATAATGCATCCTGTACTCAATATTCATTTAATTGTTTCATTTCTATTTTAAGGTAGAGTTGGGGAAAGTTTGCATGTAAATCTGTCATTTTTTGACAACAACCAAAACAAAATCTCAACATCCTTGTAAGTTCTCCATTGTCTACTACGATATCAGTATACAGCATGGCGACATATCTGTGACACACGCTACTACAGGACCATCCACCTATTGTGAACTTACTAGTAGGTTCTCTAGACAGTTCCTGGGCCTTGGCTATCACAGCCTGAGCCTGGACTGCATCCACTTCCAGACTCTTCATCCTGTGGGAAGAACAAGACATGTTAGGTCAAAGGCGAATTGCAGACACATGTATGAATTATAGTTTGGCACTGAGCTTGACCAAATGAAATATAAGAGACCAACGGTCTGAAACTTTCTAAACCAAAAATATTTCCATACAGGAAAAAAAAATCTGCTTCACATTTTGAAAAATATTGCCTGAATATCAAATATACTTTAGGTCATATCACTTTCTCTTGTTTGATTTTGTGTTTTTCAAAGTCATGAACATTTTACAACAGATTGGGCATGCTTTCTTCAAATATTTCTGTCTAAATAATTCAACTTCTCCCTGAAAAAATAGCTAGACCTCAATAGAAAAACTTTCCAAACAAATAAATTTATGCATCGCTAGCATGAAACCAGTCCAACTGAGTAACACAAACAAAATTCAACATTTGTGGGAAAATATTCAAACACTCAGCTTTTCAGGGTAAAATGGAAGGTAGTTTGATTTATTTTACCAAATGTTAGCACTAATGGGGCTTTTGAATTAAAAATGTCCAAAACAAAATGAAAATATCTTAGAGCTGCAGCAGCGCAACACGAGTTTTTTTTTAAAAAGAAATGTATGCATGCAAGAATATATGATAAACTATTCATCTAAAAATATAAATTTGAAAACAAAGGTCGGAACCAAATGTTTTATGTATAAATTCAGTTATATGAACAAGCAAAGATACATTGTGACATCAAAATCTGATATTGCCGTCAAATAAAAGTATCGGTAAAGAAAGGAAATATAAATTTCAAAACAAAAATAAAATAATATTGTGTAACTTTTTTTTCTTCCACCATAAATATCTAGCAAAGCTTGAAAGAGAGTTAAAACAGTAATTGTCACACTTGGTATTGGTGATATAATAAAGATGGTCTTGGACAGTCCATTTTTTCCTTAGATTCAATGATGCAATGCAATAAAACTATACTGGCCCTGGTAGAATAAAGTGCTAAATCTTTCAAATAAAAGAAAACAAAAAAAAGTTGAGCCTCATGTGTCTTTTAAACCTAATTCAAATTTCAAGCATTAAAAAAAGGTAAGTCCAATGACTAGGATAAAAACATACGCAATATTCTATCCACGTTATATGTCCTTGTAAGGGGCATGCTCAGACATAAATTGGGAGGTACAAAGTCCTCCTCCCATTATTATTGAAGAAAAGATCAAGCTTACTACAGTTGATTAATTTTGTCTACGTTTTGTGTTTTCGTTACATGCAACTCTCCATCATCAAGAAATGCCATGGTTATGATTGATAGTAAATGGGGGAAGGAGGAGGAGGAGGAGGAGGAGGAGGAAGAGAGACCAAAACAGAGAAACAGATGAGGACGAACCCAGACAGAAGCAGTGAAGAGATAGTAGAGAGCTACACAGGTTTAAGTAAACTAGAGATTTTTTCCTACAGTGGAAATGAATACCCAAGAGGCAATACTTTCACATTATTGGATGACAACTTGTGTGGCTGAAGCTCTCTGCTTTCACAATAACCTTTACATTATATTCAGTCCGTGATCACCGAGTATTCTATAAACCTCGAACAGATATAAAAATTAGCCTTGCTCCTACCTCTCTTCTATGGTCTCATGTTTTGAAGGATTTAAAAAACTAAGAAGTTTTCCTTTTTTCTTTTTTCTTTTTTTTTTGGAGGGTTGAATAAAGTTTCTAAATATGGAGATACTTTGATTCATAGGTTATAATATCATCATAATAAAAATAATAAGGGGAAACTAGAAAAGCCAATATAATAGTTATTTCAGTCAACTTGCAAGCTACATGACGATATTAAGCCCCCATAGAAAAAAAACCAAGGACCCAAACATGAAACAGCAATGCTTATGACAGGCATCAGACTACATAAAACAAAAATATATAAGTTCAAACCATGAAAAGATATTGGCCTACAAATCAAGCAAAGGTCAAACATGAATTTTGCAAAAAAGGTCAAACGTTTTGATAAACCTACACTTGCTGATTCACAGCAGTGAAATAACAGCAGCAAGATAAGTATACACATGTACATTTACATAAATCATATTGTAAACTCAAAAATTGCCTATATTTTGTATTTGTTACATATATATATATATATATATATATTAGAAAAGACATAACATAAAAAACAGACCAAGCTTAATTAATGAGAGGCAGAGCATCTGCATAAAGTATAGGAAAAGTATGAAAAAAAAAATGAAAGTATATCATTGACACGAAACTGCAAGAAAAAGGGAAAAAAAAAAGAAAAAAGTAAAAATCGACAAGACTACAGCTTTAATATAAAATATGGTTGCAAATCATTCATAAGTAGAATACTGATCAAATAAATAGCAATGGGATATTCAGAGGTGCGAGCAAATAGCAAGCAGTAAAACCAAAAATAAGGGGGCGGCGCCTAGTATATCGGCCAAATAACGTCGGGTAATGTGTGTAAGAGGAAGTCGGTAAGACCTGGCCCTGCGCCATGAGGCGCGCCGCTCCGCCTCCCACTCTCGCAGGCTCAGATTCTCTCCCCCAGGCCACAGCGCAGCCAGGTTTGAACCCATATTCTCCTGCTGTCTGCCTGGACGATTATCGCTGTGCGAATCGCAGTGGTGAACAGTTGCAAGTTACATTGTTAAATGAACCAAAACGTTTTAAGTTTTTTTCTTTTTATCATAACATAAAAAGTACCCTCAAAATATTGAAAAGCTCATGTCCTAGGTCTATATTACTTTCCTTTAGCTGTCATGTAAAGCTATACTCATTTTGACTGACTGTGGGTCACCTATGGGTGTCATCTGTGTGTCTAAGTGTATGTCTATGTCTCTTTCTCTTTATTTCTCTCCCCCCCCCCCCCATCTCCTTTATCTCTCCTTACTCTCCCTGTAACCCTAGGGCTCTGGAGATGCCTTGCAGTCCTAATAATTCAACACAGACATATAAGGCGGGACATTTTAACTGAATATATTATACTGTGAGAAAATCAGAGCAAAAATAAGAACAGCGAATGACGACAATGAAAGCGAAATTAATAGTGAAGAAAGTCAGCACTAATTTATCTTTGTAAACACAATATCACTGTGAGAGAAAAAAACCCACAAATCATCAACTCAAACTAGAAATGAAGTTCTTTAAAGGTTGCCTGTGGGATCTGCTGTACAGCATGCTTAGATTGGATTGTATACAGCAAGGAGCAGATGTGGGAGAGAAGACGGAAGGAAAGTGAAAGATCTGACAAGGTAAAGTGAGAAGTAGAGAGAGAGAGGAGAGAGAGAGAGAGAGAGAGAGAGAGAGAGAGAGAGAGAGAGAGAGAGAGGAGGGAGGCAAAGCAAGAAACCTTGGCCAAGTCATTAAAACACCGCTAGCAGCAAGAACAAAACTTTCATCAGCAAAAAATGCCTAGTGAAGACGTGTAAACAAGGACAAAACAAAAAAACAAAACGTCTTTGGACTTCTTCGCTCGCCTACCTTTTTGATTCCAGGCTGTTAGAGGAGATAGAGAGAGAGGCAAAGATAGAATAAGAGCATGCAGTAAAACGTTGAAGCCTTAATCTGAGAAAGCTTTGACTGATCAGACATTTTAAATGGCAAACTCAAGTCTGTTTGAAAAGAAAAAAGAGAAGAAAAGTATGGCACAAGGCAGAGTTATTTATTTATGAGGAAAAAGGACTTGCTATAGTTTCCGAGTTATTTGCTTTAAATTGGAAAGATGCTACGTTTTCCAACTGTGGTTGTGGTTGTGTTCGAAAATATTTTCTGTCCAATCTAGTTTTTTGAGAATATTCAACAACTTCAGAATTTACAACAAAAAACAAAAACAAAACAGAAAAGCTTTAAAAAAAAATATATGAGAGGAATATAAAGCCCAATTAAAATCTTATTTCGAGTTTTATAATGAGTACTCACTTGGAGAGAACTTGGTCCAGGTCGTGGTCTGGAGTGACATCCCCTTCCTCACCTGTAACATAAGACAAGATTTGAGCTTGAGACATCCCGCCTACTTTTTTGGCTGTTCACAGCCCAAACAGGCAAGCAGATCACGCAACCCCCATGACCACGCCAGAACAAAGTCATGCCACATAGAGGTCAGGAGATTTCAGTAGGTTTTATTTTTTGTGTTGTGCAAATTCCATGATTGTCCAAGCAACCAATCACCAAAGTAGTATATTTCCAAAGCAAAGTAAATTTGTTGAGTTTTTGTTTTTTTTTTGTGCCAGGGTTTTGGCAGTTTGCGTTAAGTACCAGAAATTGTTGGTGGATTTGGTGACCGAGGTGGAAGGCGCCCAAGTTGTTGTAGGGTTTAAAGCGAGCAATAGATATCCATGGCAGCGAGAGAGAAAGAAGAGAAAATAGAAAAAGGAGAGAATTAAAAAGTTTTCTTTGGTACAAACAAGTTGGAAGAATATAACATTATAAATGTTAATATTTCCTTAAATAATCTCTTCAATCAGTGTTTACTATCTGTTAAGTTATCCTTGCTTGAACAAAGTCAGTTATTATGAGAGTTAATGAGATCAGTATTAGTACTTTTTTAGTGATGAAACTAATTAAAATTTTTAAAGTTTAAGATTATTGGTATCACAGAGGGGAAAAAAAAAAAACAGGCAATGAAATCTTTTGAGTTCATTTTTATTGTAACTAATAAAATACTGTTTATTTTGATAAAAATGTTAAACATTTTTTCTTCCAACGATGTCATCTTTAACACATACTAGTGAGAGGCTTGTAAGCCAATTCAATCTGTCCCCATTACAAAAACTTAATTCATGCACCTACTGGGTCATTTATTATTGTTCTTTTTTTTCCCTGTGTGTTTCCCCCCTCCCCCCCTTTTTTTTTTTAAATTCCATTAGCCTCTTGTATTTTTATACAAACAAGTAGCCATATCAATTATCAGCAGATCTGTAACATCCAAACCAATCAGTTAAGTAACACAAGTTAAGGTTAGAATGCACAAACATTTCAACACTCTGGGTGAGGTAAACCATGCATGACACTGACTATAGGATCAAGGCAAAATGAAAAAAAAAAAAACAACTTTGCTATGCTTCAAAATCAGAAAACGTATTTCACTGAGAATTTCAGCTGCATGTCCCAGATTTGGATTCATGTGAAAACTTTTAATAGTTAAAAGAAGAAAGAAAGGTGGGCTTCTTGTTGCTTACCCCGTGCTTTTAAACAATTAAATAATTACATTGATTTTTTGTAAAAAGCAGAAGTAAAAAAAATTGATAACAATAAAATGCTACAAGTTAGTTACAAAAAACTTGAGATAATGGAATCTCCAAAAAGTTCAAGTCGACAAAGAATAACGTGGTTATTTCTTCACTCCCTTGCCCCTTTCTCCCTCCACCTTTTGGTTGGTGCTGTCGGTTCTAGGCTGGTAGTGATACGCTTTTATTTTGCAATGCTCCCTCAGGGTCCAGAGAATATACCCATTTTTGCCTTATACCCATAACTAAACAGGGACATCTGCAATGAATATTCCCATTGGAAATAAAAATTAAGAAAAAAGAACAAATGCCAAGGTTTATTTAAATAAAAAAAAAATGATCAAACAAAAATGGATTATTGCTATTTCCAAATACGGCAACTGAACTGAGGGCAAAAAAGGACATCAAATATTAGACTTGGATAATAATCTGAGCGAAAAAAAAAAACAAATGGGAAAAGTACTACACATACAAAAATTGCTGAATTTGCAACAAGTTCTATAGCTTGAATAAAGACAAGAGAGATCACTCTTCTAATTATTCTTTTTTAATGCTAAAAGCAACAATGATTAATGCAATTAGAAAACGGGTGAATATATATCTAATGTGATTCAGTGTATTATAGTAAATATAAAGAAGGCAGAAAGTGTGCTGATTTATGGTTCGAAGATAAGGGTTGAGGACAGACTTCTCGGGGAAGAGCATATCCTTGGTTTTCTACTTTAAATGAAACTTGTACAAACTTAGACCATAAAAGTACCGTTGAATACCATGCTTGCTTGAACTATTTAATAAACATACATAAATAAATAAGTAAATGAAAATAGAGCAGGCAACAGAGACATACATGTTGAATGCCTTTTGCTAAGACTACACAAGAAACATATATGGCTTGGCACACTTGCTGGAGTGACGGCAATCTAGGAGTAGAGGCTCCTTGTTTGGGTGTGCTCTGAACAAGTTAAGGTGTGCTTTGGTGTGTTCTAAAACTGATCACTCATCTCAAATGCTTATTCCATGGCTTCTATTTTGTACACCAGTGATGATCAGTTTAGAATTAGAGCAAGGCTGAAGCAGTGCAATTGGGGGAAAAGGGGGGGGGGATAAAACTTATTAATTAAACTAAAGATTAACGAAGCCCTGTATAATTCCCTTTTTTTATTTTTATTTATTTATGAATTTCCTTTTTTTTTTAAGTAATTTAATCTCCTACATTAAAACATTTTTTTTTTTAATTGGAAAAAGTAAGAAGCGTTAAGAGCAAATGATTAAAAATAACACAGTAAGAATGCACCATTTTCACAGTATCAGTGTGGGAAAGGGGTAGCTAGGGCTAAACTATTGTTCTTGGGACCAGCAGCACATGCGAAATTCCTTTTATTGATCCCTACACCTAGAGAAATATTTATCACGAGTTAGGTTTGTAGGTTTGAGGAGATAGTCTGGCTTTTCTCATTTTAGTAGAATCTTGAGAAATATTATTGTAAATCACATGAATTTAAAGAAGGCAATGTTCAAAACATAAAGCTGGTCTCAAGAAGAAGCTAGTGAACTAAGAAGATTTGGAGGGGGAAAACAACATAATAATAATAATGTTCGTGCCAAGACACAGTGAAAGGTCAAAGGGGAAGGGAGTGCTGCATGGATGTGTGTGTGTGTGTTGTTGATGTACCTTCCTCCTGTCTGAGGGTGGCAATTTCATGCTCCGACAAATAGCTGAACTGTTTGACTGGAGATCACAGGCAGAAACCAGGGAAAAACACAGGAAGAATGGGAGGTTAAGCACGAGAGAACTCTAAGCATTAGCCTTAGTATTTGTTAATAATCAAACGTGATTAGCAACTTCCTTGAAACTGCTTCTAAAATTCTAAAACACGACACTTCATTATGGGCTTTGTCATTTAATAATTTATGAATTTCAGAGGTTTCAGCTGATCAGACTAGATTGTGTCCAGCTAGACAAAAAAAATCTATATTCAAGGCTTGGTTTAACAAGCTTCGCAGCCACACTACTGGGACTGAAGCTATTGTGTCAGCAGCTAAGGAACCAGATAAATTTCTCACATCATCTCATCACTAAGGATAAAGGGCCCAGCTTTATACACTAGGCCTGAAATGCAGTGAAAAGGTACAGAGGTGAAAAAAATTAAATTTCATGGTTATTGATATTTAAACAAGTTATGGAAGAGTTTCCTAAATATAACCTAAGTCTCTCCTATTAGAATCTCAGTCATGAATCAAAACTCTATGGTGTCACATACTGTTTAATAGATAAATGATCAACATGGCTGTATGTAGACTCTAGAACATCTTTGAGCAGAATAGTTCATGCCCACAGTAGATTTAATCTTTTTTTTATTTTTCATCGCTATGAATCAAGTCTAGGGGGCAGCACTGACTGGACTAACCTGGTGGTTTTGGTGCTGACGAGTCTTTGATCTCTTTCTCAAAATACTTCTGTTTCTCTCGGAAGCTCATCTTTTCTATGTCTGGATTGGTCGCCGCCTGTAAGATGGAAGAACGGTATGGGTGGGGAGAGAGAAAACTTTCTTTAGTGAAGGTCAGAAACAAGGGGAGTCTGGGCAGCCAGTGAGACAAGGAGTGACACAAGGGGAGTCTGGGCAGCCAGTGAGACAAGGAGTGACACAAGGGGAGTCTGGGCAGCCAGTGAGACAAGGAGTGACACAAGGGGAGTCTGGGCAGACAGTGAGACAAGGAGTGACACAAGGGGAGTCTGGGCAGCCAGTGAGACAAGGAGTGACACAAGGGGAGTCTGGGCAGCCAGTGAGACAAGGAGTGACACAAGGGGAGTCTGGGCAGCCAGTGAGACAAGGAGTGACACAAGGGGAGTCTGGGCAGCCAGTGAGACAAGGAGTGACACAAGGGGAGTCTGGGCAGACAGTGAGACAAGGAGTGACACAAGGGGAGTCTGGGCAGACAGTGAGACAAGGAGTGCCACAAGGGGAGTCTGGGCAGACAGTGAGACAAGGAGTGACACAAGGGGAGTCTGGGCAGACAGTGAGACAAGGAGTGACACAAGGGGAGTCTGGGCAGACAGTGAGACAAGGAGTGACACAAGGGGAGTCTGGGCAGACAGTGAGACAAGGAGTGACACAAGGGGAGTCTGGGCAGCCAGTGAGACAAGGAGTGACACAAGGGGAGTCTGGGCAGCCAGTGAGACAAGGAGTGACACAAGGGGAGTCTGGGCAGCCAGTGAGACAAGGAGTGACACAAGGGGAGTCTGGGCAGACAGTGAGACAAGGAGTGACACAAGGGGAGTCTGGGCAGCCAGTGAGACAAGGAGTGACACAAGGGGAGTCTGGGCAGACAGTGAGACAAGGAGTGACACAAGGGGAGTCTGGGCAGACAGTGAGACAAGGAGTGACACAAGGGGAGTCTGGGCAGACAGTGAGACAAGGAGTGACACAAGGGGAGTCTGGGCAGACAGTGAGACAAGGAGTGACACAAGGGGAGTCTGGGCAGACAGTGAGACAAGGAGTGACACAAGGGGAGTCTGGGCAGACAGTGAGACAAGGAGTGACACAAGGGGAGTCTGGGCAGCCAGTGAGACAAGGAGTGACACAAGGGGAGTCTGGGCAGACAGTGAGACAAGGAGTGACACAAGGGCAGTCTGGGCAGACAGTGAGACAAGGAGTGACACAAGGGGAGTCTGGGCAGCCAGTGAGACAAGGAGTGACACAAGGGGAGTCTGGGCAGACAGTGAGACAAGGAGTGACACAAGGGGAGTCTGGGCAGCCAGTGAGACAAGGAGTGACACAAGGGGAGTCTGGGCAGACAGTGAGACAAGGAGTGACACAAGGGGAGTCTGGGCAGACAGTGAGACAAGGAGTGACACAAGGGGAGTCTGGGCAGACAGTGAGACAAGGAGTGACACAAGGGGAGTCTGGGCAGACAGTGAGACAAGGAGTGACACAAGGGGAGTCTGGGCAGACAGTGAGACAAGGAGTGACACAAGGGGAGTCTGGGCAGACAGTGAGACAAGGAGTGACACAAGGGGAGTCTGGGCAGCCAGTGAGACAAGGAGTGACACAAGGGGAGTCTGGGCAGACAGTGAGACAAGGAGTGACACAAGGGGAGTCTGGGCAGACAGTGAGACAAGGAGTGACACAAGGGGAGTCTGGGCAGACAGTGAGACAAGGAGTGACACAAGGGGAGTCTGGGCAGACAGTGAGACAAGGAGTGACACAAGGGGAGTCTGGGCAGCCAGTGAGACAAGGAGTGACACAAGGGGAGTCTGGGCAGACAGTGAGACAAGGAGTGACACAAGGGGAGTCTGGGCAGACAGTGAGACAAGGAGTGACACAAGGGGAGTCTGGGCAGACAGTGAGACAAGGAGTGACACAAGGGGAGTCTGGGCAGACAGTGAGACAAGGAGTGACACAAGGGGAGTCTGGGCAGACAGTGAGACAAGGAGTGACACAAGGGGAGTCTGGGCAGACAGTGAGACAAGGAGTGACACAAGGGGAGTCTGGGCAGACAGTGAGACAAGGAGTGACACAAGGGGAGTCTGGGCAGACAGTGAGACAAGGAGTGACACAAGGGGAGTCTGGGCAGACAGTGAGACAAGGAGTGACACAAGGGGAGTCTGGGCAGACAGTGAGACAAGGAGTGACACAAGGGGAGTCTGGGCAGACAGTGAGACAAGGAGTGACACAAGGGGAGTCTGGGCAGACAGTGAGACAAGGAGTGACACAAGGGGAGTCTGGGCAGCCAGTGAGACAAGGAGTGACACAAGGGGAGTCTGGGCAGACAGTGAGACAAGGAGTGACACAAGGGGAGTCTGGGCAGCCAGTGAGACAAGGAGTGACACAAGGGGAGTCTGGGCAGCCAGTGAGACAAGGAGTGACACAAGGGGAGTCTGGGCAGACAGTGAGACAAGGAGTGACACAAGGGGAGTCTGGGCAGACAGTGAGACAAGGAGTGACACAAGGGGAGTCTGGGCAGACAGTGAGACAAGGAGTGACACAAGGGGAGTCTGGGCAGACAGTGAGACAAGGAGTGACACAAGGGGAGTCTGGGCAGACAGTGAGACAAGGAGTGCAACAAACTACCGTACTCGGCACCAGAAAGACCGATAAATACCATGGAGAAAAATCATATGATTTGTTGTTCACATCAAACGAGTGATCTAAATCTTATTTTCATAGAGACAAATTACCTATTGGACAAATTTATTTCTAGGATAATGAAGGATTAAGAGATTTTACCAGCACGAAAGTAATAAAAAAAAACAACAACAACGATGAACTGTCTGCTTTATTGGGCTGAGCAGCACAAGACAGTAAATATAGACTAAAGAGAGATAGGATAGAAGTAGGCCCCCACCACGACTGCCATACACTCAAGTCTATAAGCGGACAGAATTGATTTATTTGCCTAACATCTCTCAGAGCCTTATTCCAGGGCAGACGACTTGACATGTTACATGATCAATTCCGCCAAAAATGTGGATTTTAATACTTGATGGAAAAAGACAAAATCATATTTACAGTTCAAAGAGGATATAATATTAATAGGAATCATATAGTTTATAAATATAATTGAAACTGCTTCCTGGTATTCTAGCGTGTTCACACCAAGTCCACCATTGGTGACGCGAGCAGACTTGAGACGGTTAAGGTTAAGTTCTCTAATGTGAGAGGCGCCTAAATAGTTTTATTTTAGATTCATGACTTCATTGCCAAGAGGCACCAGTTAAGGCCTTGAACAGATGCCTTTATATCTGTGGAGAGAAAGAGAACGAAGAAAGGGAGGGAGAGAGGGAATCAGGAGGAAGCGGAGGGAGGGAGAGAGAGAGAGAGAGAGAGAGA
The DNA here is from genome assembly GCA_033675545.1 of Elysia crispata. Classification (NCBI taxonomy): domain Eukaryota; kingdom Metazoa; phylum Mollusca; class Gastropoda; family Plakobranchidae; genus Elysia; species Elysia crispata. The sequence goes on along the minus strand of JAWDGP010002698.1, from coordinate 192,768 downwards.
GAGAGAGAGAGAGAGAGAGAGTCCAAATAGAAAGCAAAAACACCACACTTGGAGGATAACTTGGTAATTATAAAAGATCCAAAGGACGCGTTAGTGTCTATAAATAGTATCATAAAAGGTCTAAAAGAAAAAAAGGCACACAACTTTACAATTACGGGACAAAAAAAAAAATAAATAAAAAACTATTATCAATTCGACATTTAATTCCTTTTAGACCTGAGAGAGAGAGAGAGAGAGAGAGAGAGAGAGAGAGAGAGAGAGAAGGAGTGGGGGAGAGAAAGGAGGCAGACACATAAGGGGGGGGGGGTGGAGCTTTGATAACAACAGCAGACTAATTAATAAGCCAGGAAAAGAGATGTATAGAAGAAGAGAAATCACTCAGTCGCCAAGATAATTATCCTCATTTTACGCTCACAGTTAAGCATGGTAACATAGTTGTAACATAGTTGCTCCCTTTTCCAATGGACTACTTCTAATAAAAAAAAAACATCTAGAGTCCGGTGCTGTGCGAGGGGTGGGGCAGTTCCCGCTCTACACTCTACAAAGTCAAATCTTTAAAACCTACGATCGAATTTTAAAGCGCCTTGATCAGAACTTCCTGAAAATCAAATCTGTAAATAACATTTTCTTTCCTACGGTTATTTATGCTCATTATTGTGACTCAAACGCTAGAAGGTCTTATGAAACATTCGCCTCTGATGATGAAAGATGCATTTTGTAAATCCAAGAGTTAACTGGGCGGTGCTGCAGTAAAGTTTTCGCCTCAGTTGAGCTCACAGCTAGAAAGTCTAATCATCACAATAACGTCCGGCCCCGAGCCAACATGTGGCACGAGCAATAAAATGTTGATGTTGTAGGACGAGCATCCACCGACCGAATAGGTTTTATGTTTCTGGTTTATTGACTGACTCAAAATTAAGATTAACCACAATACATCCCATAACAAAGGGAAAAATCCAAGACGTTCTATCGTCTCTTACATTAACCGCAGCCACGATACAGGACAAAAGTGAAGCCGCAAAAGAGTATAAAATTCAATGGTGGCGCCGTTAAGTACGGAGAAAGTACGCGCAAATACTGTGGCGGGCGGTTTAGCCGTCGACCACCACCGCTGGGTCCCGTCTCTCCTCGCTCCCTGTTTTCCTGGTCCACAACGCGATGAGGCTTGGGCCGTCACTGAGGCGGGCGGTTTAGCCGTCGACCACCACCGCTGGGTCTCGTCTCTCCTCGCTCACTGTTTTCCTGGTCCACAACGCGATGAGGCTTGGGCCTACAATCCAGGCAAAACGCTGCTCCATTGGTAAAGACTCTATTGATTTCCAGCCGGTTTATACCTCCAGTATCTGTGTTCACGCCAGTTTCCTGCACAGCAAGTATCTCAGGGGCCGTGGTGACGGCATCTCTGAAGTATGACGTCAAGCAATGTGTGTATCTCGGGGTAACAGGAACCCAGTTTTGTCTTTGCTCTATCATCTGGACTAGATCTAAGACTACTGGCTGTGCGGACAACACATGACAACAGCGTTATAGAACAATAGTAGAGTAAAAATCTTACGGCTTATCCGCTGCAACATGAACTTTTTTTTTTTTATTATCCTCTGCATTTACTGATAAGTTGATATGGATCGTCCACTATAAGGCCGCTAAAATGATATGGTTCACGAGAATTGGAATGATAGCCTAGGCAGAACGGCTAAAAGTTTCGATCACTTCAAGAATGAACGTTCCAAAATAGAAAAGTAAATAACAAATGGCAGGGCTAATATCTTAAAATCTGGTAGTAAGTTTACCACAAATTTAATGGTAAAAGATGAAGGAGATATCGTTTCGGTTTAGCTGCTAAATACCGACCATTATACGGTCACTTAAAGGCATCGTGGATAACCAAGACTGGATTCGATAGTCGAGGCATCACGGCTAAAAGCTTTACTCATTTATAAGAATGAAAGTTCCAAAATAAAAAGGAGGGGGAAAAAAGGAAATAAAACATGCCGATCTAAGATCTTAAAAGCTAAAAGAAATTCTACCACAAAATGTAAAAACAAATGAAGGCGATACCATGTCGGAAAAGAGGTTGGTAGCCAGCAATATGAACGGCCGTCTAGAGTGCAGCAGATCTTGATGGCGCGCTAATCCTGGTAGCCAGCAATATGAACGGCCGTCTAGAGTGCAGCAGATCTTGATGGCGCGCTAATCCTGGTAGCCAGCAATATGAACGGCCGTCTAGAGTGCAGCAGATCTTGATGGCGCGCTAATCCTGGTAGCCAGCAATATGAACGGCCGTCTAGAGTGCAGCAGATCTTGATGGCGCGCTAATCCTGGTAGCCAGCAATATGAACGGCCGTCTAGAGTGTGGAGTAGATCTTGATGGCGCGCTAATCCTGGTAGCCAGCAATATGAACGGCCGTCTAGAGTGTGGAGTAGATCTTGATGGCGCGCTAATCCTGGGGTGTGTGCGCTGGTTGCGATCAGACTGGTGCTCTGGCGCGCCTGTTGCGAGGTCTGATCACTTGTTCTGTAGCCGCCACGCGCTAGATCTGGACCCCACGGAAACCCCTACGGGCCACGGGACCAACGGAGGCGGAACTGACATCCGCTCCATACCGCCCCAGCCCGAGTCCACTTGCTGATCCCATGCTGGCTATGTACATGTTTTTTAATTTAATTCTTGGTAACATGGGGAGTTGTGAGAGGCTCTCAGAGAGTGTGTGTGTGTGTGTGTGAGAGAGAGAGAGAGAGAGAGAGAGAGAGAGAGAGAGAGGGGAGGG
>JAWDGP010002698.1:147500-185000 GCA_033675545.1 Elysia crispata | reverse complement strand
TACTTATGTTACTAAATTCTTTTTAAAAAAAAAAACAACCCAAAACCTGCATAAATGAGATATAAATCTTATCGTTCAAACTGACAATTTTTAAGTTATAATGCATTTTCCCCCCGAAACTCTTCCCGACATACCTTTTTGGGAATCCCAGAAGGCATCCTGGCCGACTTGCGAACATCCTGTATATTAGTGGGTGACGTGGGCGAGACTGGGGACGTCATTTCCTCACCAGGCCACGCCCCGGGCTTTTGGGTCGGCGTAGGCCGAGGGGTAAAGGTAACAGGTCGCGGCAGGTTAGTGGGCGGGTAGAAAGGGGCGGGCTTGGGACCGCTACCCGTGACGGGCTTAGATGGGGGGATGAAAGGGGCGGGACGGGGGCCTGTACCCTCATTGGTGGGCGACTTGGTAGGGGGAGAGAACGGGGCGGGCTTGGGGCTGAAAGAGGAGATGGGCCGCGATGACGGGGTGAAGGTCACCGGTCTAGTAGGGAGGTTGCTGCCTGCTGGTTTGAAAGGTGGCACCACTGGTTTTGAAGGCGAACTGCTGCTAATGTCTGGCTTCTTAGGCGGAGCAAACTGCACTGGCTTGGGAATGAAGGTAGTGGAGGGGGGCGCTTCTTTCTTAGATAAAAGAAGCGACGGGGAGGGTTTTGGCGGCAGGGCTGGGGCAGCGTACGGCCGGGGCGACATGAAGGTCGTGACGGGCCGCGGGGCTCCTGCCTTAGGCGGAGTGGGCGAAGCGAAACTGGTAGGAGCCGTGCCCGTCACTGGGGACACGGGGGCGGCCACGGGGGAGATCGGGGACTTGGGGGCGTGGCTCTCTCGCTCGCTGGGAAGAGCCAAAGGGGCGGGGCCTGGTGGCTGATGCGTCATGCGAGGTATCGCGCTCGGTGGCTGTGTGGCAGGGCTCTTGCCTGCGGTGGTGGAGAACTGCATGCAGACAAAATATACAACAGGCAACGTGTAACAAGATGCTGGTTGGGCAAGCGATGCTGGACAAACACAAGCAAACAATGTCTTGTTGGACACACTGAGTTTCTAGACTACATGCACTACAGCTATCACAATGATCTTGCTTTCCTTTCATTCATATCTCCTGCCATAGATCCAAATTATCGTTTTTATTATCCCCAGCTATGTTTTTTTTTTCCTTTTTTTTCCAGCATCAACTTCTCAATTGATTTCAACAGGCAAAAATAAACATGAAGCTCCAAAATCCCATAGTATAAGAAAGAAAGAACAAAAAAAAAAAAAAAGTGTTTCCTTAGTGGATTGAAGTCAGCTAAAAAGAAAAAAAAAAGGTGTCCTGTACAAAAAGTGAAATGTGCCAAAGTGTACAAATTCAATCAAAGTGTAAAGTGAATCATGTGTGTGATAATCAATAATAATAATAAAAAAAAAAAAAAGGTTTTAAACTGAGGTGTCTTCATAGATAAATGATGTGGACTTTAGTAATGAGCAACACGTAGACTGTCAGGTGACGAGAATCAACGGTAAGTAGATCAGGCCATACCACAGCTTGATGCCCAGCTTGAACTACTCTAAGACGATAAAGACTTGGAGATAAACGGATTATGCTCTTTCATCACCTATGTGTTGACCTATTTATAGTGTCTATACATTTGTCACTAGATTTAACCTTTCCACTTCTAAGATTTAAAAACAAAAAACGATAGAGCTAAGGAAATGGAAAAAGGGTGGTTTGGTCAGTCCTCCCTTTTCAACAAAGGTTTAACATCTTCACAAGTATATCATTATCAGCAGCAACACAATCAGTTGCTTCATTACCACTACTTACAACGTGACTACATCATCTTCTTCTCTATTTACCTCACGTCAAACATTAAATGCTTGAGACAGCAATTTCTGTTTTCCTTACTATAATCCTTTCACTTAGCAAAGATGAGGACAGCTAAATGCTTTAAACATAAGCTTCCGTTTTCTTCTGTTTAAACAATGAGTGCTAAGGGCACAAATCTCTGTTTTCCTCATACTACTTTTTCAGTCATTTTATCTTGCATCCCATAGAAAGAAAGAGCAGCTGTGTGTTATGGATGTCACCGTATTTTATTCTCCCTTGTCCAGAAGTTACTTTCTGTTTATAGATTTTTCACCCTTAATCCAAGCAAAGAGTGGCTACAAGATATTCACGCAACCCTCTACTGTATTCATCCTCCCGCTATTAAGTACTATCAAACTCTAGAATGTCTCATTTTCATTTTTTTTCCTTTTTTCACTTCCTATCACAGTATAGACTAGCTGAATTCTGGAGTCTTATCATTCCTTACAAAAACTGAGATGAAAACCATCTATGCAGACTATACATCTGAAAAGTGAATCCTAAGTCCTATCAGTGTTAGCACATAGACGACTAGAACGTTAACTCACTACAAGCAGGCTAACAAATAACACAAATGAGGCAAATTAATACCGTTAGAACCTAAAAGTTTCATTGAGCACAAAAAAAAAAGACGGCAAAGAGAGAGAGGGAAAAAAAAAGAAATGACTTGTCTACGGCTAAACAACAAGATAACTAGGGGCTGGATCCCAAGTTGTATATTTTACAAACAACAACGTGATAAAACAGTAAACTAAGCCCTTGTGTTATCAAGTATCCTAAGTTAAAAAAAAGACAACACAGATTTACAAGGGAGTCTATGCAAGCTTTCTAGTGTTGTCAAGTTATTAAAGTTTCAATTACAATCAACACTTGTCACAGATTTTAATCATAAGTTTGAAAAGCTTTATTCCTGAGTGTTTTCAAAGTTTTAAATATCATCTCAGAATCTGGATATCAGTACATGTACTCCTACACTTGACTATAGTATACTGCATAACGTGTAAGGGAAATGATAATGTAATATTAGTGTCGGTTTGTTGACAGGGACTCATATTCCCTGAAATGCTGATTGATTGAGTGTTTTCCCCTTTGTTTTTATCCTGTAGATCTAATCAATCAACTGCTTCCTGCTTTGTTTTGTGTTACTCTGTTATGAGGCTACGAGTCTGTGAGCCCAAGTGGCTAATGTTCTGTTTTGTGTTACTCTGTTATGAGGCTACGAGTCTGTGAGCCCAAGTGGCTAATGTTCTGTTTTGTGTTACTCTGTTATGAGGCCACTAGTCTGTGAGCTCAAGTGGCTAATGTTCTGTTTTGTGTTACTCTGTTATGAGGCCACTAGTCTGTGAGCTCAAGTGGCTAATGTTCTGTTTTGTGTTACTCTGTTATGAGGCCACTAGTCTGTGAGCCCAAGTGGCTAATGTTCTGTTTTGTGTTACTCTGTTATGAGGCTACGAGTCTGTGAGCCCAAGTGGCTAATGTTCTGTTTTGTGTTACTCTGTTATGAGGCTACGAGTCGTTGAGCCCAAGTGGCTAATGTTCTGTTTTGTGTTACTCTGTTATGAGGCTACGAGTCTGTGAGCCCAAGTGGCTAATGTTCTGTTTTGTGTTACTCTGTTATGAGGCTACGAGTCTGTGAGCCCAAGTGGCTAATGTTCTGTTTTGTGTTACTCTGTTATGAGGCTACGAGTCGGTGAGCCCAAGTGGCTAATGTTCTGTTTTGTGTTACTCTGTTATGAGGCTACGAGTCTGTGAGCCCAAGTGGCTAAAGAGAGAAATTAAAATCCAAACCATGTTGCCCTATTCCACTAGGTTATAAAGAGTAATAGAACATTGACTAGACAGCTCCATGACACTAGAACAGCAGCACTGATGACAAATGTGGAACCTCATGATTCAAACTACAAGAACTGAAACATACAAGTTTCATTCAACTATTCTCCCTTCTTTCAATTACCCCATTGCAAAAGTTGAAGCTTTATACCTTTTATGCTCTTTTCAGTTTCCTAGCCTGTATGAATGACACGAATGTCACACAAAGCTAATCTGACCTTAAAACATATTTTCCAGAGAACAGACGAAATAAAAGCCAAGAAAAATGCATATCTCACACTGATCATCCTCTCCGACATAAAATCATGTACAAGATTGCTAGGTTGAGACTGACAACACAACATGCCTGATGATCTCTTAGCTAGTATCATGCTTGAAACAAAGTCTTTTATCAGCATCAATGAAACGAAACAGTTTCAGCACAGTTCTAATCCTTCAGACTGAAGCATGGTGATTCCACATGTTCCTGTTTTGTGTGTGAGTGAATGTGTTTATATTTTGCCTTGTTGCTATTTTTTTTTTCTATTCTAAGTAAGAGCAAAAAAGGCAAGAAAGAAAGAAACGAAAAGACTTTCTATGAAGCCAGTTTCACATGTCACATGGTGTATGATGTATCTGCAACAAGAGAGGGTTGGTGACTTACCCCAAAAGGCGAGGACACTGGTTTATCAGGAATCAATGGTTTTTGAGGCACTTGTTTGTTAATCACAGACTGCTGAAAGTGTGGAAACGACAGTTGTGAAAATAGATGACACTTTTAAAATGGTTCTAAAGGTTTTCAACGTTTCAGTTTCAGATACAAAGATTCAATAATCTCAAAAAATCACAGTTAAAATAACCTTAACCCCACACTCATGCATCTATAAATATCAAAATTAGATTAACTCATTTCTGACTTACTTGTCTGCCCTTTGGAGTGACTAATCTAATCTGTTTCCTAACAATGGAAATGTTGTTTTAACATTTAGACCATTTGATTGATTTTTAATCACAACAACAAATTTCTCCAGATATAGATTTGTAATATTTTTTTTTTGCTCTCCTCAGATACAAATATAGCTGTAAGTAGAAGGATTCAAGTTCTTACAGTAGTAAGTTAGAAATGAGTTATTTGATTGCAATAAAGGTGGAAAGAAAATCATTTAACAAGGTTTATAGCTTAAAAAGCAAAAAAAAAAAACAACAAACCAATTAACAAAGTGAAAATACTGCAAGCTGAGTTACATTCGTGCAAATTAAGTAACAAAAAAAAAAAAAAAGGGTGAGGAGATTATTCAAAACAAAGCATTTTCAATAGGTTATACTTCTTTCGAGCTATCAATAGAAAAGATGGAAGAGAAACTGAACAATTAGTTACTGTAACACAATTCTTTGCATGAGTGTAATACAGAGTTCTAAAACTAAGTATGCAAGCTTTTGTAATCACTTCATTCTAATTTTTGTTTTTGTTTCTTTTCAAGATAAAGCATTGTTCCCCAAGTATGCAAGCTGTTATAGATCAGCAATCAATTCTTATCTTCTACTTTGTTTCTTTTTTACATAAAGCGCTGCTCTACTACAACGTGTTACTGGTTAAGGACAACATATTGAAGCTTCACTAGCGCTACAAGTCAAGTTGACACAATTCTGATCAAGCTGCACAATGTTGGCCAATGGAGATTTCCAACTATAAACAGGTACAGAACATGGACGTCAGTCATTTTAATTACTTTTTCTCAAAGATTCCAATCAGTAACCTGCTGGCAAAGACAGCCGCTCTTACTTTGTCATTATACAGGATGAAATTTTATTGGGGGGGGAACGAGGAAGTGAGAAGACATACTCTCATTATATAGAAGAGACTATGGTGTTAAATTCGACCAATATCTACAGTTGATATGTTAAAGAAAGAATGTATTCCCAACACAAGGAATATCAGGGTTAGTTGCTGCGGCCTATACAGAGGTTTTTTGTTTAGCACAAAAGAGGCAATGGAAATCAGAAACCACTTTTTTGCTGACTGAGGTAGAAATAGTTTTAACAGACTTATCTCTTAAATTTTTTAAAAGCTCTTCTTCAATTTCAAACCTGGCTGTAACCTGCTCAATTTTTGCAGTAGATAACTTTTTGTAGATTGGTTTGTCTAAGTATTACTACTTGATTTGCTATTACTTCATCTTCGGTGCCTTTTTTTTTTTTTTTCATTTTGTCTATATTCTTTTAAGATTGAGAGGCTGAAGAGAAGAAACAGAGCAGAATCAAGTGTGTATATCTGAGGTGATGCTCTTGAGAATTGGTTTGGATTGCATACCTTCTAATATGAAGAAAAAATTTATTGTAAGGGCACAATTTTCTGTTTTAGTAGGAAAAGATAGATACATAGGTATGTAAAAATAACTGGTATTGATTGCTCTGTTCTAACGCTAAGACCTATCCAGTTGAGTATTATTGTGCAAACGAGTCTCACAGCAGGGGATTCCGGCCTCTTAATCTGCTGGCGCTCAACCTGGAGAATCTCCTTCAGCTGCTCTGCCTGGACCTCAGTGGAGGGCAGGCCTGTGGTGGGGCTACTGGGGGATGCATCCAGAACAGGGATTCGACTTGGGGGATGAGCTGGGGGGCTGCTCACAGGTTTACCCACTACTGGAAGGGGTTCAGGGTAGGAGGTGAGACAACTGCTACTTGGTGGATCAACTGGGTCGGGAGCTGCCACTGGAATACGGCTTGGAAGACTGGGGGGAGGGGTAATGTTGGAGGCACTGGAAGGGCTGGTGGACTTCACATCGGCTGTCACTGGGGTAACACTGGCAGCAACAGGAATTTTACTTGGGCCCCCAGTAAAAGGGCCACTATTGGGTTTGCTGGAGTGGAACGTAGGGCTAGCAGGGCTTAAGTTGGTCGGTGCAGGAATTTTACTTGGAGGGCTACCATCAGCAGGAGTAACAGCTACAGGGATTGTGTGGTAATCGGCAGAAGTCACAGCAACAGGGATGCGACTAGCAGGGCTGACAGGGGGACTGGTACTGGGACCTCTACCAAGAACTTCGCTGGAGGGGCTGGTAGGTAAGCCACTGTCGGGACTAGGCTTCCCCACTGGGATACGACTGCTTGTCTTCATACTACTGGGCCTGGTGACAGATACAGGGGGCGGGAGATCTGCCACCACATCAGGGGGCTGGGAGGGCAAGACTGGAGGTGACACAGCTACAACAGTAGACTCTTCCTTTTCTGCTAAAGGCGGTGGAGGTGGTGGGGGAGGCAGTACCGATCTCTCAAGATGAGAATGAGGAGGGATCAATGCAAGGTCTGGCGGTAAGGTTGAAGGGAGTGGTGGTGGAGGGGAGGGAAGAGGGGGAGACAGCGGGCCAATTGAGGAATGAGCAAATGAATTTGTCGCTACAGACAACGGCTGCTGATGCTCTGCAACGGATGGGCCTTCAATACTCTGTCTCTTCTGCTGTTTCAATACCTGGAACATGACGTTTGTGGTAGCACCAGTTTGGGAAAGGGGGATGGGAGAAATAGTCATGCAGGTGTGGTGCAAACAATCTAACACCTACACAAAGTAACACACAGTGACACACAGCACACAGGTCTCCCCTCATCATGCAATAATTTTAGAGATTTAACGTTAACACTCTGACACCCAACCCCATTGAGTCAGGTGGTAAACCTTTAAACCAAAAACATTTTTCCCTCTTTTAAATCAGACAAAATTCATCTCCCCAGACAATCTTGAGAATTTCATGTAATTTCATTGTGTGAATTTGAAAGGTAATGCTTGGTCTGAAACCATTCTAATGTTTAACTTTCAACATCTGACTCCATCTCAACTGTGCGATACATTTCAATTACATTACCTACAACTAGGATAATATAAGGTAATAATAATGATAATGATGATGATGATGATAATAATAATAATAATAATAATAATAATAATAATAATAATAATAATAATAATAACATAATAATAATAATTATAATAATAACCTTTAATGACAAGCAACTGAATCTACCCTTGCCTCTATGGAAGCATGCTGCTAAACTCAATGAAGCTGTCACTGATGGGTTTGAGGACCTCTTCAGTTGACAAAAGCTTTGGACCTTTCCTTCCTTATTTTCTGCATTTGCGCCACTAGACTCCTTACTTAAATGTTAGCATAACAAGTAACAAGATGCAAAACAAAGCAGCATGCCAAATTGCCTCAAATGAGCTATAATAAGAACTTGCTCCAAAGCGAATAAAAAAAAAATAAACATAGTCCAAGAGATAACTTTGAAGAAAAGAGGGGAAAAAAGAGTAAAAAGTCTTTGGCTAGCCTTTGATAACACCCCTATTATCACCCTTAAAACATTTGTCTTCTATGCAAAAATATTTATGATTATCATAATGGTGAACAAAATATCCCAAAGCGTACAGGCTAAAAATAAAAGTATATAAAATGCAGAAAAACAAAAACATTCAGAGATATGAGTAAAAAGAGTATGTGAATCCAAGCACAACAATAATGTAAACAAAAAAATATTGTGCTTTAAGTATTGATAAAAATAAACATTCAAGCAGTTTTGATTGAATGAAACAAATTATTTAATTCTAATAAATAGAATATAAAATAGGCCCCTAATAGCATATTCTGAGTTCTCTCTGATCAAACAGAATAATATGTTCAGAGTATTCAAACCATTCATTACTGCTAATTTTTTTTTAGATTTCTAATTATCTTTCTATTCTTCAAGAATAGTAGTAAGACTAAGCATGTGGTGAGAGAGACAGAGAAAGAGAGAGAGAGAGAGAGAGAGAGAGAGAGAGAGAGAGAGAGAGAGAGAGAGACAGACAGAGAGAGACAGAGACAGAGACAAGACAGACAGAGATGTACACGCTACCTGTTGTTCTCTCTCCCACTCTTCTGCCTCCTTCAGCATCTCCTGTTCCTGATCATGACACACCGACACACCAACACACAGTGACACAAACACATAGAGGAAAAGAGAAAACAGTGCGAGATTAGCTACACACTGGTGATGACTGTCATATACACAAACAATAAGTGATGTTAATTGTGAAAGAACAAACTCAGTTCACCCCATCAAAGTTGAAAAATGTTCTTGTTTTTCAAGATGAAACACCAAAACATTACATAAACGACGAAAAAAGCAAAAAATTTAAAGCTTTTCTAAAACCATCCAAAATTCCAAAGGCATTTAAAAGAACAAAAATTTGAATAAAAATCAAGCTCATTCAATTACGTATAAGGACAAATCATTATTCAAATGTTTGTTACTGTTATTATTATTTACTATCATTATTACCATTATTGCAATCAGGGCTGGGAATTATCTACCTTAAAAATGGGGGAGAAAAGCAGCAAGAATTACTAAAGGCCTGAGCTCTTTTTAAGGAGACCCATGGGCATTACTCCTTCAGTGTTTTATTTAAATTTACTGTGCAAATTAGCCATTAGGATATACTATACCACTGTTAAGCCTCATTTCAGAGATGATGACTGCTACCCATATATGGCCCTAAATCTTATTCATAGTGGCAAGAGAAAATTTAGAATTTAAAAAAAAAGAAATGAAAAAGTATATTTAAAAAGAAAGAAGAAATTTGACCGAAAAAATGAGAAGAAGGGCAAAGAAGAAAACTCTCAGCTTTATGCATTTGACAGATAAGCCAAAAAATGCAAAAGAGAATAAAGATTTATGAAAGCAAAATAAATACTCAACAGTCCATGCAAAATTGATGAGAATAGTAAACAAGTAGGACATTTCAGAGATGAAACATGAAGAAAAGGTAAGAAGAATGGCTAGGAGAAAGAGAGAGAGAGAGAGAGACAGACAGACAGACAGGCAGTCAGACATAGGATATCCAGCATTGTACCTGCTGTAAAATGCGAGACTCCTCGTCTTCTCGATCAATGCTAGACGAGGACCCCGGTAATGATGATGCTAGAAGGCCACCTTGGCTGCTAGGGGAAGATAACTCTGCTGGAGAGTTGGTTTCACTTCCTTTGTCTGTAATACACGCAAGGCAGAAAGTGATAAAAAACGTTAGACCTACATCTTGATGGCTGTTTCCTTAAGTAGACTAACAATTACAAAAGAGGATTTAGATTTAAATCTGTTCTTTCAGCTCAATAGCAAAATAAAAAGATTTTTAGCTTTTAAGCATTTAATACACATCTTTTTTTTTAATTCTTCAGACCAATGCTTACCCTCTATAAAGGCTTCGTCAACAACTCCTATCTTCTTCAATAATTTTGTCACCAACCTCAACACTCTTCAACAGTTTTGTCACCAACCTTTGCCCTCTTAAATACTTTTGAAAGCAACCCCTAACTTCTTCAATAATTTTGTCACCAACCCTTACTTTCTTACCTGTAACCCCTGGGGCTGGAGTGGGAGAGGGGGGAGCTGCCACTGGCTGGTCACACACAAGGATGGTCAGTTTGTCCCCAATGCTTCGCAAGGCCCTCACAGCCTCCTGGTGGCTGCTGCCCAGCAAAGACTGACCATTCACCTGGCAGGAAGAGACATCAGTTCAGCATTGCCAAGGAAGGAGGAATTTACTTTAATATCATGAAAAAAAACTTGCATTAGCAAACACCCTGAGGTGGATGGAGTAAAAGCTAGAGGAAATGACCTTTCAACTGAAGATTTGCAAAAATAATATTATCAAAATGAATCATCTAAAGACAGAAAACAACCATGCTTTCATAAAGTCTAAAGAAAAATAAGCCCATACTTCTCTATGAGATAAAAGTTGTTATACACAATATAAAAAGAAGACAAAAGCTGTATCAGCATAACTTAACTCACTCTATTATGTTTAGCTTCAGAGTGCACAATGGCACATTCGGTAGGCTCTGTATACCTCTAGAGTACAAATAAAGCATTTCATGTTGACTTGTTATTAAGATACTTCTTTTTCCCTTAAGATTTTGAGAATCTATTTTGCATTATTTTATCAAGAGTACTATCAGTCTATTTCACTAATTGCGGCCTTGAAGAAATACACCAAAAACTACTTTTTATAAGATACTGAATGAGTTTAGCAATTATAATTTCAAAGGTACATGAAATGGACCAAGGCACTCTGCACTATAACTTCGTTGACTTTTAAGACAGAGCAAGCAGAGAATCGTAATCAGAAATTGTCCCAACCTCCAGGATTCTCTGCCCAGGTTTGAGTCTCCCGTCTCTGGCAGCAGCGCCATCCTCGTTGATCTGGGACAAACATCACACACAGAAACCGTTGAAATATACATGTAAAAGAAACGGGGGTAAATGAGAAAAAAACCTTTCATGAAATGAGTAACGAAATACCTGGAGTTTAAGAAAGTGTTGCCATAAAAATTTTGGCAAATCGAAAAATCAGGAGTAGAAATAAGCTTTTCAAGTCATATTGACCTAATAAGTGTACAAAGTACCCTAAAATAAATAAATCTTACATATAAAAATAATATCAAAGTAGCATATATCATTATGTTCTCTCTGATTATATGCTTAAAATTTTAATCTTTGACTCTAAATCAAAATCAACACTAGACACAAAGATCAAACTGAATAAATATGAAAAAAAAGGGCTAGAAGTAGGTGCCTCTACAATTACAATACTCCTCAAAGACTGCATATATTGTTATATTGTATGCAAAAATTGAAGGGTTTTTTTTTTTCTTCATTAAGAGTAGAGCTTTTGTCTGAGCAAAAAAGAGCCTTACCAAAAAACATTTAAGATATTTATCAAAACTATCAAAGCTAGGGAAATATTACCATGTTCTTTCCGACATATTCTACAAAGTATTGGCCAAGTGAGATCAAAGTGGTAGGATTTCATATCCAAATTTTTATAGAGGCCTACCCGTGAGATAAAAATTCCCTCGTCGCTGCGGTCCGGCGTTGTGAGGTGCTTGGCTCCTCCCTTGATAGAGAGTCCAAGCTTCTCTCCAGGATCTTTGTCTATCGTTAGCTCCTGGAACACATAGCGAAATGCTGAACTCAAAATTATGGATCTCCTTGTTATATTTTTCAATATATGTTTTAGGAACATGAATGAACGAAACAGACTGACCTCCCAAAAGTGTTCCTTTTGGTCTCTCAAATTTACAATTGCTGACAAGTCAAAACTAACAATACTAATGAAATTCTTGAATGGCAAAATTCATGATCAACAAAGCTTTTTTTTATAGATTTTTTTAATCCCTTAAGCTTTTAAAAAACAGCCTCAAGTATTGACAAGATCTTCCACTGCTTATAGTTGAGTACTCCAGAGAGAAAGACTCTTACATAAGGACTAAAAGTTGCATCTGACCTGACTCAGATTCAAAGCCTGGCCTCCTGACCCAAAAGTCAAGTCAATGGGAGATGACCCTTCTCTTCCCCCCCTTTTTTTTTTTCCACTCACACACATTTTGACAACATGCCCATATTATGTGTGACTATTTTTGGAAGTTTACTTCTTTAAAAAGATTGTATGGTAAACGTAAAAAACGCTTGTTAATGTCAAAAAGGCCCTTTAGAATTGGAATTCTCAAAAACAAACATAACAACAAGAATGCTTATCCAGGCCAAAAAAAAAATGATAAATCTATCTCTATAATCTTGAAACCTTTATTTTACTTCATTTGAGCACAACTGTCAGATGTGATATGCCTTCAAAGGAGGAAAAGTGATGATGTATGAAAGCACTTCTATTAGAAGGCTTGAAATGCAATTCAGCTGTCTTCTCCATAATTCTCTGACATCCCTAACCAACAACCTAGGAAAAACTATAGATGGTACCAGCTGACTATAGAAATATAAACTGAGGAATGTAATATTGATAGACGGTTGAGAGTTGGAGACTTGATTTTTCTACATTTAGCAGTGGCACTACGAAGCTCAGCAACAGTGCAATATGCTATAAAATTCAAGTTGTATGCTTGAGATTTCTATGTAATACAATTATATATATTATATATAGAAGAAAGGAAAAGTTTATTGTTGCAGTTCTGTTCTTAATACATGACATAAAAACCTTCTTTTCTGTTGCATAATTCTTTTTAAATTTGACTTTTCTTAGAGTTCTAAAAAGCATTCCCAGTTGCATGATAATCAATTACTTCTCATTGTCTAAAGGATGAGAATAAATTACTAAGGCCAAATTTGAAAAGCGACTTTTTCTCCTTTGCCTTTATTTAGTTTACATGCAAAAAGTAGACCGAGTTACGACAAAGATTTCCTTATTGCTGCTAACACTTGTACTTTTGATGAAATTACAGTGATCATAGGAAAAGATTAACAAACAAATAAAAAAACAGAGGAATTATGCAATGAATTTCACTTTAAATTTTCATTCATCATTCCACACTAATCTGCAGGAAACCTGTCCATACAAAATAAGAACCTTGAAAACCATATACCACCAAGCATGGATGGAAAACAAAGGAGCTAAAAAAAGGGAGTGGACAGAATAAAAATTATAACAATCATAATAACAAAAACCCAGTAAAACTCAGGCCTTGGCCATCTATCTTGCATGCATTTTTGTTAATTCCATTTTACTACAATTTGTCTCAAAAGCCCACCCAAAGCTTTACAAAGGATTTCTATACAATTTCTATATAATATAAAAGTTTCTAAAAAAAAAAAAAAAAAGGCAGCTTCTAAATCCAAGTCCCTAGATTCTTTATGAATGAGGCATGTTTTGGGATAAGCTCCTCCTCTTTATGTCAGCTATGAAAGAGGCACAATTCGAGACATAGAAAGTAGCCTTCCACTTGCTTTTGGCAAATAACGGACCAGTCACTTACAAAAATGTCACACAACTCAAGATAGAGTTGATGTCATGACCTACAAGAGCTGCTATGTCTTTGCAAAAATTTGGAGGCAAAACAACATCATTTTCTCTACTGACTTCTGTAAAGATGATGTAAACAATGATGTAGTTCTTTCCCTACTTCACTTAACTCTCAGGTGAGGTGTTGAGGTAAAATGTATGTGCTGCGATAATACAAAAAGTGCTTCAGTTAAAGGCAGCATGCTTGCAAGGAGAGATAAAGTTAATGGATCTTCTGATTACCAGAAACATCTTGAAAACACTGAATCATTTTATTTTCCCCTTGAAAATCAGAGTTATTACTGTGAATAAATCAATTTCTTAAATTCTGAATGAAAAGCAGATTTTCTTTGAAAACATAATGATGAGGGGGGGGGGGGGGAGTGAAATTTAATTCTCAAGACATCTGCTTTGTTTGTCAAAGGGTTGAAGGAAAAAAACAAAAAACAATTCAATAAAGTAGATGGTAGTGGAACTAAATGAATCTTTCTGAGATATCAACTAACACAACTACTGGAAGAGAATTTTTAACTATCAAAGATAGGCAAGCAGGAATACCTTGCTTCTTTTCCACATCAGACATTTAAATGTTCTTCTTGACTATTTCATTGACAAAACTTCCAAATACATAATCAAGGGAGCAGCAAAGATTCATGCAGCTTTTACCCCATAAAAATAAAATAACTAACCTTCAAAATCAAAACTATAAAAAAAATTCAGGTTTTAGGAGCCACTTGCAGTCTGATCCTTTCTACCCTAATCTTCTTAGTAGCAGTGAACCCTGTACATAAAGATGGTATGCATGGTGCAAGGTCCTTATTTTGCTATTTACTTCCATGGAGAATCTGGCTTCAATAACAACTTTTATATTTCCTGGCTCTAAGCACTGATCTCAAACTCTTTCACTATAGCTTTTGGATGAAAGAGCATGTTTTGGAAGGCGGTAAAGGGTAGGATAAATTTGGAGGAAGGAAAAAATAAAAAAGTCTAGAGAAATAATATAGCCGTTAAGTAAAAAAAAAAAAAAGAACTAGATAATTTATATATGTTGTGTGTTGTGTGAGAGAGAGAGAGGAGACACCTCACCAAGATTGTGCTCCCAATATACCAAACACATTCCTCCTGGGGGGAAAATGAGATGCTTTTAACTGATGTTTGTTCTGCATGAAGCCAGTTGATCTGAACACAAGCTAAGAACATGATTGTAACCCATTTGAAAGAAAAATATTCAAATATATAAACTAATGGGAAAAAATTAGGGCTAAAATTAAAAAGAAAAAAAAAAAAAGTGTCCCTTTCAAAATTCTCATGACATTCTGTGCAGGATTTTTTGACCCAGTCTTTATTATTGAACTTTTCTAAGCTGAGCTTCTCCTATACTTGTTTCCTAATAAAAAATACTTTTCAACTCAATATTCTGTGTAGAATTGGGACTGACACAACTTCTCTGCCCTGCTTACAATTCTGCATGAGGAGTTTGAAATCAGAAAAACTGAATCATCAAGCTTTCTTGAAGACAAGAAACATCTGGTTTTAAAAATAATCTCAATTGTCCTTTGAAAGATGAAACCAGTTGACACTCCAGTAAACAGGGCTGGGATTGACTACCCGAAAAAAGGCTGAAATCTCCCGCTGCGGCTGCCGAAAGCAGGAGACTTACTGGGGGGGTCCATTTTGAAAATACAGGCTCAAAATAAGGCAATTTAAAGCCATTTTCGCCATTTATAACCTGCTGTTGATACCCGAGTGAAACAAAGTTTTTGAATTATTTACGCAGTTCTATAGCAAAGACAATATGAGACAAGTTTCTAGGTCTTACCTGGAGCTACCCGAATCGTTGAAAGATTCACCTCTTTCCACAATTTCAACACGCTTAGACATTCTGAGCGAGTGTCAATAACGTCACTTCGTAAGTTAGTGATAGATTTCGATCTATAGATCTTAGTACAGACAGCTAGATTTGTATTAAACACGAGGTAGAGTACACTACACAGACTAGTGGTGATTTCTCCAATCCAATCAAAATTGAAGAAAGAGCCTGTCAGCTAGAGTCAGTTCAATTCGGTCAAAAGATGCTGGGCATTGATAATGAAATATATATTTGATAATCAAATGCCCAGCATTTTTTGACAGAATTGAACTGACTCCAGCTGACAGGAGTTTCCCGGATTTTCCGAGACCATTGGCACCTCTGCAATAGCTGTTTTTTTATTATGGTTGATTAACACTTAAAAATCTATTTATATTTATAGGACACAAGAACATTCTATAGCAAGTGAAAATGGTTTGGTATTTGTGAGAGCACTTGGGGGGGAAAATTGCTAATGATGAGGGCTCCTACACAAGAATTGCAAGCTAGAATCCACAAGGCCTGACAAATCTATCAGTTGAGAATTTTAAAACCTTATCTTTTCTCCACTCTGCATAACACAAGGCTTTAGGTTCTCCAATTAGGGTAGGTTTCCTCTCATACAAAATAAAATGCACCTAAAAAAAATATTAATAAGTAGAATGCTTTGAATGGAGTACTTCAAAATTTCTCCGAGTTTGAATGCATTCCAAGAAATCTGTAAAAAGCAGTTTTTTCCATCCAAATGGGAATTTTTTCCCCCCTTCTTTGTATAAAATTTGAAGAATGTCTGAACAGGAACATTAGTTTCTCTTTCTATCAAACTACATGGTACATCTCCTCATACCCCTCTACACTCAACAAACGTGGATGCCTGGGCTGTGTACTGACCTGTAAGCCAGGCGGCGGAGGGTCGTGTCTCACAGTAAGGTGGATCTCATAGGTCGGGGCAATTAATGCCATCACAGCTTCCTGGTGAGTGGCACTCCGCAAATCTTTGTTGTTCACCTGATGAGCAGAGGAAAGGGTTTGGTCTGGATGTCGGAGAAACTTCAAATATTTCTAACAAAAAAACCAACAAACATTGAGGGGTTCTACTGACATTAGTTCAACTAGCTTCACAAACAAAAATTATTCTTTGTTTAGTTAGGACATGAGGAGTATAGTTATCATCCTTATCAAACATCAAACAACAAACATGGAGGGGTTCTACTGACATTAGTTCCACTAGCTTCACAAACAAAAATTCTTCTTTGTTTAGTTAGGTCATGAGGAGTATAGTTATCATCCTCATCAAACAACAAACATGGAGGGGTTCTACTGACATTAGTTCCACTAGCTTCACAAACAAAAATTCTTCTTTGTTTAGTTAGGACATGAGGAGTATAGTTATCAAGCTCATCCCAATATATGACGATTTTATCAAAATGCTGAGATTTTACAATACAGAGGTGTCAAATGACTGAAACCAATCCTTACCACATAGATTATCTCTAAATTATAATAAAGGGGAGATAATCTTCCTTTACCAGAATTTTTAAAAATTAACAAAAAAATTCCCATTGCAATAGGATAAACATAAATGGAGGCAAAAATAATTGTTTCTTTCCTTGATTTATCATTAACTTTTTTTTTTTTTTTGAAAAAGAAGTATGACAAGAAAAAAAGAGAAAAAAAAAACAAGTTCTGTGAATTTACATCTACATTAAATGATAAATCTAACTAAAAAAAAGGCAAATTCTTCATCTCCTTTGCCAGTGACAAGATCTAGGTTTACAGATCCATTTTCACCCTATTTTACCCCCCTCCCTCATCAATATTCTCCATTTTATCATTGATAAAGGTCTTTAGACCATGTCTTTTCAAGTGTTGGATTTGTGAGATGATTTAGACTTAAGGAAGGCCTGTGAAGAGTCATTACTGAAGACCAATATAATGAAACTGAAAGTAGCAAGCTGCAACAGAAACTAGATTATTTATAACTTTTTATACATCCGCTCAGGTAAATTTACATTTAAGAGAAGCATATTGCCCAGAACAGTCTTGGATTGCTGCAGGACATAATTTGAATAAGATGAGTTCTGGACTTTTTGGCGAGGATCATCCTAGACTCAGATAAAATCTAGACTTACATTTAAAAAAAAATAATGATTTCTGAATTTATCTGAAATTCAGCATCTCTGACAATACCACTGCAAATGATCCTAAAATCAATAAATTAAACCCGCAAGGAAGACATTTTATTCTATTTGGTACTTGTTCTGTTACACCACACTGCTACTGAGATGGGTATTACGGTGGATGATAAAACAATATGAATAAATTATGGATAAGGCCTACATTAAACGTCATTAAAAGATAGTGCTTTCAAAACAAGGTCTAAAAGGAAAGAGGCACACAACTCTATTATTACGGGACAAAATAAAAATAATACTGTAATAATACCGACAAAGCTTACAAAGTAAAACGTTTAAATGTTGAACTGATAATAGTTTTGTTATTTCTTTTTTCTATTAAATGTCTTTCTTCTTTTTTTTTTTTTTAATTTCCAGTCATCAAGCTCACTTTATTCAATATGGCTCGGACCTAAAATGCTTCCCCCCCCCTCACATACACACACACTATTTAATCAAACCCAACTCACAGTCAGGATTCTGTCCCCGATTCTGAGATTAGTTCTGGCTGCCGCACCATCATTCACAATCTGTACAGGAAAAGAGGAGATACATGTAGTTGGAAAAGATCAAGAGGAAGACAAACTAGAAGATGCCAAGACTAAGCTCAAACATTAAACTAGACTATTTGTCTAGAATGGATGCTAAATAATTGTTGCCTCTTAAATAAAGTTCCATGGATTTTTTATCTTCAAAACTAACTTTCCCAATCACACAATTCAGTTTGTAGAGATAAACATGCTAAAAAAAAATATTTCTCTGACCACAAAAAGGAACTGACATTAACCTTTTTGACAAAGGAAGGCACATCTTGTGTGGTGGCAAAAGTGAGCTGGATTTATTTTTTATCCAGCTTCTCAAGTAATGCCTTGGATGAGTTAATTCAGTTGATAAAGACTGCCCTTATTCTACTCTCCAAATGGTTTTCTTCTTCTATTCAAACATCAAAGAAAGTCATCCTTGCTGGCTGGTGGATAGTTGCAATAGTTTTAACTCTCGACAATAACCCCCAGTGCTTCAAAAGTTTGGGATTTTACATCACAGCAATGTGAACAAGACTGAGAGCAAATATAGATTTGGCTCTCATGAGAGAAACATTTATATCAAAGCCATTTTAGGAGCCAAAGCCAGACTGATGTTACCAACTGTTTAGACTTGCCATGATAAGATCGTATAAGTGGGGCAAGGAAATGCTTCCACTCTCGTGCCACAGGCATTCTAAAAATGCTTGCATGAATAGAATAGAGTAAATGAGACAGAAGATAAAAAAATAGCAATTGAGACATGAATGTCCTTGACACACTTTAGATGGACCACACTTCACTTCAACGTATACGAACATTGGTTTAAAGTAAAACTGGATGGTATGAACATCAAGACATCTAGCTAAACTGTGAAGCATAGAAAAATATGCACATACATTTTTGGCCAACAAAAAAAAATGGCAATTTCTGCAACACACACTAAAAATCTAGTTTTCCTACGACTAAGCTTGTGTTAGTACCTTCGAGACAAAAACTCCGGGCTCATCACCGCCAAACGGTTGACTTGAGTTGTCTCTGCCGCCAACTATGCTGAGACCTAGCGGCCCTCCTGCCTTCACTATCACAATATCCTGTGGAGATCACACATTGTGAGAAATCACCCCTTGCATCAAATAGCAAAGTAAAATAGCACAAAATATCATTGAAATTTCAAAATGTTACTTAAGAGAATTAACAAATATTTACATGCAACCACCTGGTGCTGTTTAAATAAATATTTTTGCATTCCAAAATAACTGAAAAAAAAAAAGCAAAAAAAACCCCATGAGATAGCTATAAAAACTAAGGCCAGCAGACATAAGTTAATGTATTACTCTTGTAATGAAATATGATATGAAAATCCATGCTATGTGCTACAAAAATAACCTGCATTGATTTGCTAGAAATGTCACACATTCATTGTTTCTATTACAAATTGTTTCCACTGCAAGAGACATGAATCTAACGCAATTTATCAAATCTGATTAATACGGCATCCAACAAGTGCTCTGCTCTTTAGATCAATCATGACCTTCTATGCATCTCGATCCCTTGACGCTTTTAGTGCATCTATTACTCATCTTACATTTAGCTATTTTGTTAGTTCATCCAATATCTTTTCTCGCCGTTTTCCCCTGCTGCATTTTCCTTCAATCATTCCACTTGTCACAATCAATATGTTCTACTTTCTCTTTTCTCATCACAGGTCCAATGGTTTTCCTGCAATCTTTAAAAGTAAAACACCATCTGACAGGGCTATTTTCCTTGGAGAATTTTTCCCCATTTCTTGGTCCAGCGCAATAGCCACTCCTCTCTCTTGTTCTATGCCTCCTGAATAGAATATTTCAAATGTTTCTGATGTTATCTTTCCTACACCTTGCTGAGCCGATACTCAGACTTGCCCAAGGACCTGCAACAGGCTAGCGGAGGGAAGGGTTGCCTTAATTTCCTTTATCAAAGTTGGCTCTGATACTCCACCCAATAATACAAGATATCAAGATATGTCACCTCAAATCATGTACATGCTTTGATGAGCTTCACGTCTGGCACAGCAGAGCTTTCATGGCTACACCTATAACTCATGATCAACAACACAGAATTGCTTCTACAAATCCCATAGTAGGGAATAGTTCAATTATTCCATTTGACATTGGGTGGAGATACAACTGATATGGTGCAATACTAAATGTTAAAACATAAAGGCACTTTAAAAGAAAGGATAAACAAAATGAGAAAATATTTAAACAGATCAAGCCCAGTGATAAGAATTTTGTACTGATTATACACAAAGGCAAATGAAACATTGGAGCCACAAAATGGGATGTTTCGCAAAAGATAAAATCTTGATTTTCGAAGGTGGGGGTTTTCAGCTACCACAAAGAGCAATGTGACATAAATAAAGAATACAAAGTTGGGCTTCTTCAAATATACTTTTCTAAGAATTTTGTGTAATGTGACAAAATAATTAGTAAATTTGAGATGTCTACTCGATCATTACATGCATATTATTGAAAAACTAAATCTGACATCCTAAATGCCAAACCCTCAACATGCAGAATGGAATTAAGTGGCGAATAACAAATCAACCATGAATTTCTGACTAGATTAGCAATTATCACACTCAGAATGTTGTGCACAGAACAAGCAAGTCAATGAATAAACACAAAATTGATGATCTTTGATGAGTCTAATGGGCGAGATGCCCATACTGCACTTACCAAATGATTCTCCTTTTATTTCTTCATGGCCCATTCCCTTTACGAGCATCAATTTATCTAAGAACTTGTACTCAAATATAATGCATATCTTTATGGATTGAAGAATTTATCAAGGATAGAAAGACGAAATTGTTTACACTAGAACTTCAACCATGATTGCTGGAGAGACTATCAACTAGGCTGAGTTGTGTAATCAAAAATATGAAAATGATGGGCAGACACATATCTGGCAATCTAGCTTGATACAACTGATGATGTTGGTGTTCACATTGGGATAAAGAGCATCCATTTACAATGATGGTAATGAGTATGAAATGGCCTCAGGAAAAAAAAATCATGAGATCTACTCATTGGTTATTACTTACTTCCACAGGATATGGCTGGGGTGATATGGATCCTGTTCTACTGTCTACATGGTTTGAGTCTGGACTTTCATTAGATACTTTGGCAAGTTCATCTCTAGATGGAGATGTGTGTCCCATTGCTGGAGTTGCAGAAAGAGTGGTAGGTGTGCGTGAAACTTGCAACGTCACTGGGGATAAGTTCAAAGTTTGAGAGGGGAGGAGTGTGCTGGAAGTTCTTTGAGATGAGGAGGAGGAATAGGATGGGGAGGACGACGATGCTGCAGCAGCAGAGGGAGCAGTAACAGTAGGTGATGATGATAAGCTACTACTGATGGCAACACTGTGTGAGGGAGCTGGGGCAGACGGGGTGGAAGATGGCGGTCGGTTGATGCCAGGGTAGACAAACTTTGGTGGCTGCACAGTTGTGGCGGGTGCCGTCCAGTCTGACGAGAGAGTCCTGGGCGAACTGGGTGAGCTTGTAGCCCTCTGTGAGGCTGGAGTATCTGGAAGTGTCAGGGTGGGGGCTGTTGGCTGACTCAGATACGAGTATGAAGTGGGCACTGCCGAACTAAACGGGCTGCTGGAGGCCGAGACAGCCACCACCGTGGTCATATTGGTTGTAGCATTCGGCTGAGCAGGTCCACTGGCTAAGCTTGATGTCTGTACAAGCTGCTGCTGTTGGGCGCCCGCTGGGCTTGGCGTGCGGGCCGGGGCTGGGGCAGCAGAGTTGCTGGCCTGCCAGTTGATCACAGGTTGGGTGATGCTAGGAATACGCTGACTGCCAGGAGGAGCTAACACTGAGCCCTCTCCCTTAGGCAGGACTTTCTCACGGTAGACCACCAACTTGATGGAGCGATCAAGCCCTGTAAGCAGGTTCACTGCCTGGTCATGACGTGCATCTGCCAGGTCTACATCGTTTATCTGTCAAGGTATGCAAGAACTTAGTGTAAGGCAACAGTGTCACACAATATGTCACCTACAATAACTCATAGGTCAAATGTCATGATGCAGGCTGATGAAGATTAGCCTCATAGATTCTGAATGGTAAAACTAAAAAAATTGTTACAAGATTCCAACTTTGCAGGAACTGTTTATCAGAGTACTTAAAAGTAACATCTGTTTATAGTTAGACTTATGAACACAGAGGAAATGAAGCAAAAACTAGAGCTTCTTTGAGTAATTTGAAGAGTGATGCAGATGTGGGACTTCATTCATAGTCTAGGGCACCTTCTTTTTAATATGACTCTAGCAACTATGAAAAAGATAACAAGAAGTCATAGATAATTAAGTTTTTTTATTTCCATCATCTTTAACTGAAGAAAAAAAAATAAGAATAAATCTATAAAGTTAACAAAAACTCAAACATTATAAATATTAAATATAGAACTACTTCAAGGAGAAAAAAAAAGACATAAACTCTATTAATAACAACACCTCTCTTGTGACAAGAACTAACCGAAACAATTCTGTCTCCAACCTGCAGCTTGCCGCTCTTGTCTGCTGTCCCACCAGACGTGATCTTGGAGATGTATATCGCCTGTAGAATGATGAGGTTCAAAGGTTAGCACGCAAATAAAGACCAATTGTTGACAGCTGCTCACACTAAGGATTTGCTTTCATTTTTTTATTATTTTTTTTGACTCAATTATATTTCTACAATTAGTCTAAGATCATATCTCTTTCACATGAAACTCTCACTGAAACAAATTTTTAAACTTCAACATTGAATGTATAATTTCATTGAAAATATAGGAGGAAATCTGAGACAAAATGGTTTAATGTAAATTTCATTTGAGTACACTAATGATATATTGACATCACCTATAGAATTCAAGTAAAGGGCCATTTGAAAAATTATTTTTTTCTGATCATATTACCATTTTAAAATTTATGTGAGAGATAATAGAGAGGAAGGAGTAAAAGTATGTATGTTATGCCATAATTTAAAAAAAAAAAAATTCACGAGCGACGATTTTTCCTTCAAAAGACTGGGAACTGAGTGAAAAATAAATTGTTAGGAGATTGCGCTCAAGCTTGATGAGGTTGGGAAAATTTGCAACATGAAGGTTTATATATATATTTTTAACACAGATTTCGCAAGTATTCTTTAGCACGCTTCATAATGAGCCTGAAAGTTAATTAAAAAAAGAAAAAGATCAACTTTTCCAGATATCACACAAAAAAGGTTAAAAGCTGACTTGCATCTTTCTCATTGTTATACTTTAAATTTTTCCATATGCATTAGACGGAAATTGAAGGGAGGGGAAAGCAGCATCAGCCCGACATTGTTTTTTTTTTTTTTTAATTACATGCAATTTTTACACAATTTAAACAAAATTTCATTCCCAGGCTTTCATAATGATAAAAGATAAAAAAACTAAGGAAATAACGGCTCCCCTGCCCTGGTTGAAAATAATTATACAATGCAGAAAAAAACAACTCATTCAGTAACAAAATATGCATTTAATCACGCCCTCTTGGCTCTAGGTAAAATATACCATGGACGAAGATGGCAATTTTTGATTTGGAGATAAAAGAAATCATAATAAAGATAATTATATGTTCTCATCGACACCCTTCTTAAATCTTGATTACAAAAAAAAAGAAGTTGAAAAAGAAGAAATCAAAAAAGAAAACTAGTTCAAAGTGGGAACAAGATATCATAGCAAACTCCATTTTATCATTACGCTCGGTTACAATAAACAGAAATGAGAAATTTTGAGTTACTAAAACTAAAGAAAAGTTTGTTTTACAAATAAACATGCTTTTACAAATTAAAAATTTAATCATTATTTTCCTCCTTGCATTCAGAGTAACATAGACTTAATGAACCATCACTGCACAATGCTGATATAAACAGGCTAGGCACAACATTGGAAAAAGGTACGAAACTCGAGCACAAAACAACAGAATTGATATTCAAGAGCTGCCTCATCAGTCGAGGGCAGAACAGTCAAGGCTGAGATAAATCAGTTACCTCCACTGGCTCAGACCCTAACTATGTTCTGGGTACTGGTAAAATGGTGGGATGTTTCACAAATAATAGTAATTCCAGAAATAAGGGGGAAAAAAGCTTAGCTTATAAGTTTCAATGTTTCACATAAGATTTCATTGAATACACCCTTCCCTCAAACTTTCACAGGTGGCACAAGTCAATGTTGACCACGATGGTACTAAAAAGCAACAAACTTGTATGCTGAAATACTTGGTCTAGAGAGGATAGTTCTAAATTTTACTGCAGTCTGCAGAGCCCAAAGGACTGCCCAGAAGACAGAACTTTTAAAAAGAAAATGAAAATAAAATTCTAGAAAAGAGCTCAGGCATGCAATGATTTAACCCAGCCTTGAAAAATATGGTAATAAGGCCAAAGATTTCGAGCTTAGTGGGGGAACAGGATTCCATCACAAAACATACCAACCTCTAACAAATTGAACATCTGGAGAGACAAAAGAATTTGTGGGGGGATATATAATTTTTTTTTCATTTTACCAGATAGTGTAAAATTTATTGATACCAATAACAGCATGCGAAAATTGCATTTGCTTCAGTTGGATTTCTCCTGAAGTGTAATGATTTTTGAGCTTATGGCCAGAGAACTAAATCAAGTTGTTTTATCTCTAATATTAATATATATTTTTTTTCATTTTTTCCATGGCAGTAAATTAAGATCTTCAAAAAATACTTATAATCATATTCTTTTGCATGCAACTAAGTTCTTTTAGAATAATGCAAATAAATAAAAAAAAAAAAAGCAAACCAAAGAATTCAATGTGATCAATATTTACAAAAAAAATTTGTTTTCCTCTTTAAATAGATAAATAAATGAATGGTTTAAGGTTCATGGCCTTTCTTTACATTCTTGACTCAACAGAACCGAAATCAGATTAGTAATGACTGAAGCCTATTCATCTTTTACTTTAATTGTTTTATTGACATAAACTGACAAATAAAAAAATTTCAACTATCTTTGAACAGAAGGAAGTCTAAAGATTTAAAAAAAGAGGATTTTTCAATGTATCTGACCAAAAAAAATATGATTGCACATCATATTTACAAGCACTCCCAAACATGCAAGATGACCCAACTCTTCCCTGCATTAGATTCCTTTTTCAAGGCGAAGAAGTAGAAGCTGAGCAAGATCTGTGCTTGTACAATATTTTGAAGTTAAAAAGATACAAGAGAAAACAGATGACTTACCCTATCGTTACCCTTGTATGGGACAGAGCCACGTCCACCAGCAATGCTAAAGCCAAGACCAGTGTCATCTCGTAACAGGTTTACAGTGACCGTCTTTGAGGAGAAACAAAGAAAACCCATAATTTTTCAAAATGAAAAAGTGACTTGTGGCTAGTAAAAGCAGTTTAATATCAAACAGTAAAAAATGTAACATAGGCGGGAATGGATTCCATCCTCATCCCCTATCACAAGATGACCTAACATTTCTGATAAAAAAATAACTTTGAAATCTTTATAAAAAAATTCATATTTCCTACACGAAAGTCAACATTTCTTTTAGGACTCTCTCTGATAATAGAAAATACAGTTTCTTTTAAATAACCTTCATAGTATGTTCTGACAACAAAAGTGTAAGAAGCCTGATTTGCTTTGGGACTACAAACCTTTCTCTTCCGAATTTTACATATGTGAATTCCTTTTTTTTTTTTTTTTTAAAAACATGAAACAGAAATGTACTTAAAAAGACACTAATTCAGTCAAACATAGAATTTTTAAAAAAAACTTGAAAAACTAACTTTTTCCAACTGAGCTAAACAATTTTAACAAACTCAACCAATGGATCTTTTGTGCCACACCCCACAAATCAAAACTTGCACTGTACTAAGTAATTAACAAGCCTACCTCCCCGTAGACCTCTGTTTCAGGCTCGGCAGAGAAGGACACCGTCGTGACACTTTCGTGAGTTGAATCCACAAGCTCAGAAGCCTGAGGAAAGTTGACAAGAATCAAATTCTTCTTCCTTTGTCACCATAAAGGGAAAACCACGATAAAGCATGGTTCAAAGCTATTATTTCCGACCCATCAAAAGAAAAAACACATAATTTTCAACACATCAAAACTTGATGCAGTTAAAAGGAAAGAAAATCTGAAGATGATAGTTCTATTCATTACCTTATTAACCATATCAAAAAAAAAAGAGTATATCTTTACTTAAGAATTACATAGTGGATTCTGTTTAGTTAGTAATTATTGCACTAGCAAAATCTATCTGTTAGAATAAATAATATGAATGACATTCCAGCTGTTTTTCAGTAAATCTTTTATGCCAACTTTTATGTTTTTTTTAGTTCATTTTGTTTTATCATTACAACATTCTTTATAAGATTGAGCTATTGCTTTATTCTTAGTGCTCGAAAGTTGCAAAATGTTATACTTATGTTAATCAACTGGGATTTCATAGTTTCGTCTTGGGGGTAAAAAACCAGCAGAATAGTATTATTTTAAGAGACTCCAGGAAGCTTCTCTGATTTATACCTAAACTCTACTGAGTAGATCCAAAATGTTAAACTTAATGACTTAGTTAGAGGCAAGGGCAGATAATTCAATAATGGGAACAAAATCCCTATTGCTAGCACAAATTCATCATTTTCAGTTTTTAGGATCATGTGCCAGACAACCAAGAAAGAAAAAAAAAAAAGCAAGCCTAACCTCTGCATGAGCATTAGCTACCAGTTTT
The DNA here is from genome assembly GCA_033675545.1 of Elysia crispata. Classification (NCBI taxonomy): domain Eukaryota; kingdom Metazoa; phylum Mollusca; class Gastropoda; family Plakobranchidae; genus Elysia; species Elysia crispata. Next base: position 158,232 of record JAWDGP010002698.1, on the reverse strand, counting down.
TCTCTTGCCACAACCATCGTGATGTCGTTGCCACTGTTCTTGAGAACATTGACAGCTTCATAGTGATCCGCCCCTACCAGACTGGAGTCGTTGACCTGTGGGAGTAATAGGGTTGGAGTAATTTATGTTCCCCCCAATTTCCTGACAAGATAGAAATTTGAATTATAATTATTGCATGATTCTTTTAATCTTCTTCTCATTGTAAATTGACAATAGTTTGGAAAGCAAAGTACCAGTCAGAGGTATCACCGATTAGCTGAGAACTCCAAATGGTATGATGACAGAAGTGGGCTAGTGACAAGATAGAAAATTGAATTATAATTATTGCATGATTCTTTTAATCATCTTCTCATTGTAAATGACAATAGTTTGGAAAGCAAGGTACCAGTCAGAGGTATCACCGATTAGCTGAGAACTCCAAATGGTATGATGACAGAAGTGGGCTAGTGACAGGGGTGAGAGAGAGAGACAGATTGTGTCACACACACACACACACGTCTTGGGTATGGAATCAAGATAGAGAGTTGACACAAATATAAGACAACTACCACTGACCAGATGTTCGAAATTTCAACTATGCAAAATTTGCCCTAGAAAAAAAAAAACAATTTAGAAATGTCAGCAACAATAGTGGCAATGGTAAAATAATTTTAAAAGACTCAAATCATCTGAGTAGAACAAGCATACCTTGAGAAGTTTGTCTCCCTTCATAATACCCGCCTTCCCAGCTGGACCATCCTCAGTTACTCGGGAGATGAAAATGCTCTGTGAGATGAAACAAACAGCCACAAAATAATCATTTGCCATAATTTGAAAATATATATATATACATATTCCATGAGATTTTACTCTGCCTTAAAAATCACAGATTTCTATATGACTCATAATATTTAAAATAAATTCTTTTCCGGTGCGTTGTTAGCTGCTCATTAGCTGTAGAATGGTAAAAGTGAATTTAAAATTTATAGTTTGGTATCATGATGAGACACAAATGTAGAACCTTTGTCATACACAGTGACAATATAAAATCTTGTAAGTATTATGATATCAAGTTTGTAATGAAATTGCAGAGTGGATTTGGTGCTAAATTTACCCTACTTCAAAGACAATGTTTCATTAAAAAAAAAATTTGTGTCCAGATATAATAGTAAAGGATTAACCCTCGTTTCATATTTATGGCATAAATAGAACATCTAGAGCTGGCTTTAATATACAAGGTCTATAAACTTGATAAGACAGAGGAAATCCTAACCTCATCGTCTCCCTTGACTGGGGTGGAGCCCTGACCGCCAGCTATGCTGATGCCGAGTCCCTGGCGAGGCTCGCGCAGGATGTGTATGGTTATCTCCTCCTCCTGAACTTCTACTGGCAACTGCTGTGTGGCAGGAGCTGGGGCTGTCATTGTCTCCAGCTCTGGGGGCTACAGGATATTCAGAGGAATTAACTAAAACCAGAGAATGAAAGGGGGAAAGAGAGAGAGAGACAGAGAGAGTGAGTCTGAGAGAGAGAGAGAGAGAGAGAGGGAGTGGAGGAGAGAGTGAGCCCGAGAGAGAGAGAGAGAGAGAGAGAGAGAGACAGAGAGAGAGAGAGTGGGGATGGAAAAAGAAAATTAGTAAACCAAGTTAGAGAGGGAACCCACCTTGACAACTGGTGAGAGGGCAGCACCATCCCTTTGCTTGGCCGCCTGTGCCAGAATTTCCAACACTTTTTGCTCAGCGTCTTCTTCCTTGTGCACCCGCTTGTTCTTGAGGTAGTGCGGGGTGTCTCGGCGACGCAACCTATGATCTTTGCTGCTTTCCTCATCTACTTCAGGAGCAAACCCAACCTTCCGGTCTCGCTGCAAATTCTGCAAATAGATGTACAGAGGTGTAAAATAATGATAAATCAGGCAGATTTTTAAGTTCTTTATCTTATGAAAGGTCATATCTGGGCTCAGCCATTGTTATATGAATACTTATTCAATGTTAGGTACTTTCAATATCAAGGTTAAAGGGTTTAAGCTATTCTTAGATACATGTTCTTTCAATATCAAAAATTTTCTTTCATGTGGTTAACTTCTTTTCAAGCCAGTTCATACTTACATCGTCGTCCGACTCTTCGTCTGAGCTTTTCTGCACTTTCTCTGAAGTTGAGCTGTCATCGTGATCTGCTTCGACATCCCTGGAGTCATCTATCTCTTCCACTTCGTTGGGTGCAATGCGAACTGTTGGTGTCGAGGCCAGCGTCACAGAGCGGCCTGTCAGCAGGGGCTGAGATTCTTGAGGGAGCCCCTCATCCTCTGATGATGACGAATCAGGTTGAGTTGTGGAAGAGGGTGTACCTGTTAGCTCAGGAGCTGTGGGAAAACAAACAGTTTTAAAGGTGACAGCAGGGTATGAAGAGAGTTCTTATAATCTGAAAAAAAATTTTCAAAATCGCCCACTATACAGAAACTTCCTAAGGAGTACATAAATTTCTTTTTTTTTTCTTACATACTGGCCATCTAAGGAGCTACAAGAATTTAAAAAGAAAAGAAGAAAAAAAGAAAGGATTTCATTAAAAAAAAAAGTAGTTCATATAAGAATCAGATCAATCTTAAGCAGTCTCTCACTGCATCAAATTACAACAAGCAGACTATAAATGTCCCTGCATGCTCTTCATCCCATACTGACACTGACATGATAGCCCTGAAAGACCTTTCTACATCAGTGAGCAGACGTTAGCAATAAGTACCTTTGATAATATCTGGTGCAGGTGGTCTAGGTGAAGGCGGAGCCTGTGTGTCCTCTCCTCTTCCATCATGGACAGGACTCTTGGTGTAAGTAGAGTTGAGCATCTGATGGGTGGCAGGGGACGGCTCTCTGTCATACTCCTTATAGTAAGGCCCTGGGGCTTCGTCTTCGTCATCATAATAGTGATCTTGGTCCCTTGAGGGCACAAATGCTGACTGTATTGTAGAGGGCAGCACATGAAAAGGAAAAAAAAGTTCTAAATATTTTTACAAGAATTTTTTATATCAGTATTATAATTACAGTGCTAGTAAGCAAGGCTGAACAAACCATGCATTCCAAACTTTAGTAATTTTGAAATCAATTATTCACTGTTATTTGGGACATATATCAATATGTTTGTTTGAAAACATTACTATGTGGCAGTCATGGGAATAAGGACGAAGTTTGGACAAAAGTTACATACGCCATCTTTGTTATCGATGTGTGGAATGACATGTCCATCAATGTTTCTATCTTTGAGAAACTTCTGGTGCCGTGCTTTCAGCTCACGTGGGTGTGGTGTATCATGCCGCACAAAGTGAGTCTGAGAGAAAAGAAAATCTTTCATTAGATCAAACAAAAATTATTTCAAATGAACCTACAAATCACATTAATACTAGAAAAGAGCCCCCAAGGTTATCAGATGTTATATTTAGTTCTGTCACGAACACAGACCAGATGTTTGGTATGGGTGAAAATTTCATTAACTTAATACCCAAAGTTGGAGCATGAATTATTTTGCTTCACCTGTGCTTTTCTCATAATTGGTTAGGGAGATAGGAAAAATAACCTCACCATAAAATCAGAAAAGTCACTGAGTGGTAAAAATAAATGTCAATATGATATTATGCCACTGGGGATGATTGGAAATAATATCAATACCTATCTGTTCAATTGTGCAACAAGTATTTAAGGATGAAAGAAAAAAAACATGTTATATTGTCTGAAAATTCATTCCTAGACCTAACCTAATATTTCTGAAGAATGGAGTAGCTTTGTTTGAGTTGTTTGTCAAAACTTACTGAATCATCAGAGTCAACTGCATCATCCACTTTCTCATGGTCTACATCAAATCGAATGACACTGTCTCTTGGGCGGTCTTTTTCTGTGAAGCTTCCCTCAGTTGCAATACTCCCCTTCAGTAGGTTCTCTGAGATAATTAAACATTTTGAGAGACAAAAGTTAGCGATTTGTACTATCATAATTACATTATTTTAAACCATTTTCATCAAAATACCAGACAGGAGTCAAAATGGAGGAACAATAATATGAAGAAATTTTAATAGCAAAACAGACTTGCGAAAATATAAATGAGTTCCTATGGATACATATTGATATTTTTCTTTTCTTCCTTCTAACAAAATCATCAAAATTTCAGAAATACTAAGCAAGCTCTATAGCATATCTACAAAAACAATGTTAGTACACAGCCTCTTGATTTACCCATGCTTTCTGTATGGAATCCCTGCTGAGGCAGTAAGAAACAGGTAAGCACACGCTGGCCTGTACGCTCATCAAAATCTGTTTGGAACTTGAGCATTGGCTGCGCTTGGTTCTCAGACAACCACAGGGCTTTCAGGTTCAGGTTAGCAATCGTCATTGGCAGGTACTCCAGTCTGAATGGGGAAAACGATTTGATTTCATTCTTTTTATAAACATGTTTCACATATGTCTAGGCTAGTTAAAATAATGAATATTTGACAGGATGCTGACCACAGAGAGGAAGATAGAAAGGTAGTAAATGAAGGACAGATCCGATGACATAGAGAATGGGGAAGAAGCAGCAGCAAGACACAAACAGAGACAGGGACAGAAAGGGAGAAAGAAAAATCGGTAACAGAAAGAACAGTTAATTCTTAGCTTTATTTCATACAAAAAAAAAATATATGAGATTATAGGTGGTATATAACAGCATTTCTAAATAACAAATCACAATAGAAAGGTAATTTAATCCTCAGCTATAATACCAGTGTTTAGTGTCTTGGGCTCAGAAAGACTTCTAGGATGTTAAGAATTTGGAAATAAGAAAAATTTCTCCTGTTTGAATTATTTACATCTAAATAGTTAAACTATGGACTGAAACTGAAAAATAAAATAAAATGAAGAAATTTTAAAATATTTGAGCTGCCCATTTTTAAGCAATTTTTTTTTTGCTGTATCATCGCTTCAGAGTAGATCTCTCTGCAAAACTTCCATTAGGACAAGATCATGATATGAACGCATAAATGGACCCCGAAACGGTCACGCAATGATGTTGATGATCGTATGAATGACCAAAGGATAGATGATGTAGTCACCTGTTGCCGGAGACATCCAGCACCTGCAGCTTGTTCAGATTGCCAAGCTCCTGGGGTAGACGCAGAAGTTTGTTGTCTCGCATTGACAGAACACCTAGACATTTGCAGATGCCAATCTAGCGGGTAAATATAGAAAGAAAAATAAAGATGCTTAAAAAAAAACATTAAGGGAACGAAAAACTCAGGCTTTTCTCAATGTTACTCAATCCTGAGCAAAGTGCAAAACTGAAAGAGGTCCATTATTGAAAATTTTAGAATTCAATTTACTGTGAATTGGTGTAAAACAATAGAGCTGGTTAATTTACAAAAAATTTGGAAGGTTCTCTTTTCTTCATAACTGAATAATTCAGATATGTAGTAATTCTTTTTGATGCATATGAGCTGATCATATCTATTCAAGCAGATCATCTACACTAACATCAAGAAAATAAGATATTAACTTTTATTTCTAAATATGATTCAATATTACTGAACAAATTAGTATATCGTGAGAGAAACAATGAAACACAAGAAAAGTAGACAGTTACCTCTACAGGTATTTCTGTCAGCCTGTTGCGGTCAACATTCAGGTTGTGAAGGTTCTTCAACTTGCCTATTGAATTTGGGAGATCCTAGAAAGAAAAAAGAATTAAAAAAAAACTGTTATAGGCATGACTGATTTTTTCTCATAATGTTTAGCTAAGAACAAAGAAAGAATTCACTACCACTTCTCAATAACACTTCAAAATCTCGGTGATCTGAGCTTAAAAACTAAACGGACAAAAAAAATTCTCTTTTAATGTTAATTCAAAGCTGCAAAACAGTTAAACATCTAGAAAACTCTTTCTTAGAGCTTTGTAACCCAAAGCTTTAGTTTAAGTGTGTTATTGAGAGATGAGTGTAACTCTGATGTGTTTCTAACCAAAGCAAGAAAAATTGGCTATTAGCCAAAGATCCATTGATTTCATAGAAAATTTTTCTACAGTATTTGAAAAAATGCTCTTTTATGTGGAGGTTGATTTTCTTGTCTCCTTTCTTCAAACATAATCACGTATCTTCTATTGCAAATGTAACTGAAGTTGCTCAAATTAACATGCTTTTGTATCACACTAAAATCTCCTAAACTTAATATCCACCACATGTGTGATGTAAATTTTGCCTTAATAAGCATTATTAATCTCTATCAATTCAAATAAAACTTATCTCTAAAAAAAAAAGAAAACAAAAACCACCCTTTTCTTCAGGGTAATCTCACTAAAACAAGACTGGCTTGCATCAAATTGACTCTTTTTCTGGGCTTCACTTTTTTATATCAAAATTTTAAATCACACAGTACATTTAAAATAATAAGACTTACTGAAAGCAGATTCTCGGTCAGGATGAGTTCTTGCATATTTTCACAGCTGCAAGGATAAAACACAGACACACTTTTTTTTATTCCAAAAAGACAAACTATTTACACATCTTTGTTTTTACATATGACATCAAAGAGAGATTATTGGAAAGAGATGTAAATAATTCTATACACTGGTTGTCATATTAGTCTTCTTCTTACCATCTTTGAAATAATTTTATAACAATAATACTAATAATAATGATGAACTATTTGACTCTCTGGGTGAAAGTCACGACCTTGGATTTTTAAATTTTTTTTATTGAATAGACACCTTTTTTCAATCACCTATTCAGCAGAGAAAATAAAAGGGTTTCAACAAAGTTTTTACATTGGTAATCTGCATCTTACCTAAACAGAACTGGACATACACCAACCAAAAGCAAAAAAACAAGCATTAATTGTTGGGCTTAATGACACCTTACCTGCCGATGTAGGGAGTGAGAGTCAGCAGTCGGTTCATATCAGCTTTCAAGATAGACAGCTTTTTCAGGTGACCTGTTGACCGTTACAAGAAGTGAATTAAGTATACATATATCTATTTATGTAGCAATATTTTCACCAAAACAAGGGCTTAAAGTTAAGTGGTACTGGATAATTATGAATCAAATGTAAGGCATTTAGATTAATTAGTCATTAAGTCAAATATTACAGACAAAATACAAAAATCTACCTTTTAGAAAACAATCTTAAGAAAATATCTCAGGACAAAGTAATGATAGCATTAATTTTCTTTGGTCTTTTCAACAGCTAATTACAATCTTTTTTTTTTTTTGCAAAAAAAAAAAAAAGAAATCTAAATTTACCCTGGCTGCTTCAGTATCTATTGAGGTAAGATAAAAACATGTGATGCAAAACCTTCATCATATAAATTCAGAATTTTTTTTTTTTTTGGTGCCATCTTCAATATAAAAATGTTGGTAATACTAGTGGCATAGATTAAATCCATGGTAGCAATACTTTAGAATGAAAAACAAAACAAAAGGAAGCAAATTGCAAACTGAGACTGACCGATGCCATCCGGAAGATACTCAAGGCCGTTCTGTGACAGGCAGAGATCTGTGAGGGACTGGAGTCCGTCAATCTCATCTGGCAGGTAATCGAGCTGGTTCTCAGACAGGTCCAGAATAGATAGCTTCCTCAGGTTACCAATCTCCTGGACACCACACACAAGATTTAATAATAATAATAATAATAATGATGATGATGATGATGATGATGATAATGATGATGATGATGATGATGATGATGATGATGATGATGATGATAATAATAATAATAATAATAATAATAATAATAATAATAATAATAATAATAATAATAATAATAATAATAATAACGATATTGAAGATGATTGACAGTCTTGATCCTGAAATGGTCAGCTTAAAGGTCTTGTCCCCTACATAGTTTAAATACAAGAATACTCAAGCTACAGTATTAAACTTTCTAACAAAAGCTTCAAAAACTATATGGATTTTGCACAATCCCTCTATTATATATTTCTCAATCCTCCTTTTTTTCCCTTTTGTCTGCACAACCCTATTTGTGCTTCTTTTTCTACAAAGAATCAAATTTGTTTTCCTCCATCAGTATACCCGTGTTTTAAGAAATGTTGAGAGCATTAAGATTTATGTAAGCTAAGGAAGTGTTTGCATACGATGTCTTGAAACTGTCATAAGTTTTGTGTATTTAAGATTTAAAGCTGAAGCGTCTTCACATACCGGTGGTAAGTCTGTGAGGTAGTTACAGTCCAGCCACAGCTCCTCCAAGGCAGGGAGAGATCCGATAGATGGTGGCTGCAAAGAGATATCAAAATAAAAATTAATGGGCATAATTATTTCCCTAGTTCAAGTAACCTTAGATTAGAAATCTTTTCTTTTTCTTTATAATGTTAGGTTTCAGTTGTTTGTTTTTTAATTCTCATTTACTTGTGTTGAAAGTTGGATTCTTCATGTCCACTATATTTAAAAAAAAAAAAAAGAAAGTTGACAAACCAAAATGAAAAGCTCAAGTATTATTACAGACAAAGGCTTTCTAAACAACACACAAAAATGGAATACTTTTCAACGATCCGTTTAACTTTTAATTCATCCATAATTATAAAGTCTTTACGCAGTTATCGACACTGTAAGTTTTCTGAAGGATCCTAAATAGAGACAGCAGCTTCCCATCAACGCTTAAGATGGTCAAGTAAAGGATTAGAATTTAGATGCAAGGCTCTAGACATTGTCATCCAAAACATTTCCAACTGAGCCATGTATGCAGCTGCTTTAATTTATCCAAAGAACATCCCCGTAAATCAAGTAAAGTATTCAAATCAACAGATATCCCATTGAGAATATTCTGCCCATTGGCCACAGAAAATAAGCTGAGCTAACAAAATCTAGAAAACATGGTAAAACTAGAACTCACTAATGTTTCAAGGTCGTTGCTGCCAAGGTCGAGTATCTTGAGCTTGATAAGGAAACTGATGGAGTCTGGGAGGATTTTGAGCATGTTGTCTCTCAGCTCCAGGGAGCCAAGGCTGGTGAGGCTGGGCAAAACACAAAAAAACACAAAGTTGAAAATTGCAAAGTCTGGTGCTGTTATTATAGTTGATCTATGAAAGCACAACAAATTTTTAATTTAAAAAAAAGGATAGAGTATATAGTAAATATTGTAAAGATAAAAACATTCAAACAAATTGGTAATGCTAATAAGTATCCATGCTCTAATTCTTTACTTTAAAATTACCTGGGCAGCAACAAAATATACTTTGAACAAAACCATTTCTGCAATTCTATTGAAATCAGGCCATACCATAACAAAAGTTCGCCTGTGAAAGGAAAAACAAAAAGAGTCCATGTGCCTTTCTACAAACTGCAAAAATGCTAGGATTGATAAGTTGTTTCCCTTCAACACAAAGTCATCAAAGACTGGACTATGGCTTACTTGGAGATGTCGTTAGGCAGTCTCTGGAGGGCGACATCATTGAGGCCCAGCTGTGTCAGGTTTCGCAGGTGGAGCAGACCATCTGGAAGCCTGAGGAGGTAGAAAAAAAAAACATAAATTTGTGTTGTCTGGTTTGAAGGACCTGGCAACTTTCCAACATATAAGCGCTGAACAAAACTAGGAAAGGACATTGTCCTTTTCAAGGCAGAATGTGCTATAAAAATTGCATCTACTAACTTGGTCACAATTATCTTTGTGCAATACACACATCGCCTTAATTGCACTGCTGCAAATGAATGGAGTAAATAATTGATGGATTATTGGGTTATGTCAATGTCACCTTTTTGCAAAAAAAGCAATATCTGGAAGTTTTGCAAATCCATGTAGTATTGAGCTGAAAAAAACACACTTCGAGATCATAGATATCAGGAGTGTCAAAAGCAATCTTCTACCTACAATCAACTGCTCTCTTCTTTTCATTTAAATCTTTTACTAGGCCTATTACATAACAATTTGGTTTTGCCATGCATTGTGTTCTCTGTACCCAATACCGGCTCTTTCCATTGAGAGCTAAAAACTTTGGACAAAATAAATATAATATGTTTAATCTACAAATTAAAAACTGTGAGAAGCTCGTTTGTTTCAGTGTTTGAAATGACTGACAAGTTTTCTTTTCTGACTGCACTAGACCAAGAGGCAAATAAATAATACATGTATCCTTCCGATTAAGGGCCATTCACGCATTCTTCATTCTGATGACATCAGTCCAATATCCATCATGTGTGTGGATTGTTGTACCAGACCCAGAGAAAATCAAGCAGCATTTTCATGGTACTGTTACACCTACCAGGATCAAAATAGACATCCATGGGTTGTTATTTGTGTGTGTGTGTGTGTGTGTGTGTTACACCAGAGCATGAGCAATAATAGCATTTATTCTACTGATCACCACAAACCAGCAGCAATTCAAGCATTTCTTTTTCTCATCATAACAGACCAGGAGCAATGCATGTACGAGCATCCATTATTCTTATTAAACTAGGAAAACAAGCTTGTTAATACTTGATAGGCCAGACATATTCAGCAAGCAAAACTGATATAATGACAACAGAATAGCATAATAGCATTTTTGAGAAAGTAAGTGAGAGAGAGAAAGTCAAAGAGAGAGAGAGAGAGAGAGAGAGAGAGAGAGAGAGAGAGAGAAAGTCAAAGAAAGAGAGAGAGAGAGAGAGAGAGAGAGAGAGAGAGAGAGAGAGAGAGAGAGAGAGAGAGAGAGAAAGTCAAAGAGAGAAAGAGAGAGTCAGTCAGAGAGAGAGAGAGAGAGATAGGATCAGAGTTGGTGGTTGAATAACCACAAAACTTGCACCCTGTCTTAAAGATAA
>JAWDGP010002698.1:120000-142500 GCA_033675545.1 Elysia crispata | reverse complement strand
AACAAGGCTGATAAACAGAGTCAGTGGCTGGATATAGTCCATCCAACAAATAGCTTGTAACAGTCACAACAAGGCTGATAAACAGAGTCAGTGGCTGGATATAGTCCATCCAACAAATAGCTTGTAACAGTCACAACAAGGCTGATAAACAGAGTCAGTGGCTGGATATAGTCCATCCAACAAATAGCTTGTAACAGTCACAACAAGGCTGATAAACAGAGTCAGTGGCTGGATATAGTCCATCCAACAAATAGCTTGTAACAGTCACAACAAGGCTGATAAACAGAGTCAGTGGCTGGATATAGTCCATCCAACAAAAAGCTTGTAACAGTCACAACAAGGCTGATAAACAGAGTCAGTGGCTGGATATAGTCCATCCAACAAAAAGCTTGTAACAGTCACAACAAGGCTGATAAACAGAGTCAGTGGCTGGATATAGTCCATCCAACAAATAGCTTGTAACAGCCACAACAAGGCTGATAAACAGAGTCAGTGGCTGGATATAGTCCATCCAACAAATAGCTTGTAACAGTCACAACAAGGCTGATAAACAGAGTCAGTGGCTGGATATAGCCCATCCAACAAAAAGCTTGTAACAGTCACAACAAGGCTGATAAACAGAGTCAGTGGCTGGATATAGTCCATCCAACAAAAAGCATGTAACAGTCACAACAAGGCTGATAAACAGAGTCAGTGGCTGGATATAGTCCATCCAACAAAAAGCTTGTAACAGTCATAACAAGGCTGATAAACAGAGTCAGTGGCTGGATATAGTCCATCCAACAAAAAGCTTGTAACAGTCACAACAAAAAGCTTGTAACAGTCACAACAAAAAGCTTGTAACAATCACAACAAAAAGCTTGTAACAGTCACAACAAAAAGCTTGTAACAGTCACAACAGAGACCATTCTCGATCAGAATGGAGCCACGGCCACACGGCTGTAGACAAGACAGGATTAATTTGTTCTTGGCTCAGAACAATCCCATTCCAATGTAAAGTGAGAAAAAAGGTAATCAGTGGAAAGAATCTCCTCAGACAGACAAGACACGCTTACGTCCTGGCGGCATAATCAGAATGCGTGGAAGTTCCGCACTCCGTGCAGTAAGGCTTGCGCCATGATGAGCATGGCATTAGCTCGTTAGGTGCTAATCTTACCACAAAAATATCTGCGACTATAGTAGAATTACAATCGTAGGCAGACATTCTTTATGCCACACCCTCCCCTCCATACCTAGAGAAGAGGAGTTAAGGACAAGCATGTTGTTCTCTTTCCAGACGAAAGGCAAGGAGTGAAAAAAAAAGGGAATTATTACACACACACACAAAATAAAAAAAAATACGTAAACATTCATGAAAAAAAGGGAAACATTTCAAATGACTTTTTGGTAGAGTAAGAGAAGACTCAGTTTTGTGCGGTCGGCGGAGAGAGAGAGAGAGAGAGAGAGAGAGAGAGAGAGAGAGAGAGAGAGAGAGAGAGAGAGAGAGATAGAGAGTGTGTGTGGAAAAAGGGGGGAGGGGGAGAAAAAACTGAATCTATTTATGTCAAGTGTGAAGGACTCGGCCAGGTAACGTCCAGTCACTAATTACTGGACATGAAGGAAGGCCATTATTAGGAAGCGGATCAACGCGAGCTTGAGAAATTAATCACATTCGCGGAAAATGTGCGCCTCTACGGCGCCTGAGGCCAAGGACACTAGGGACAACTAGATAATTCATCTAGAAGACGCGCAGAGCTTTGAATCTAAAAATAACCGTCTACAAATCTCCAGCTACACGGCATTCACTACATCCACTGCTACGGGCATCACCTCGGACACCGGTCCAAACAGCTATGGAGACTTGGTCAAGCCAGACGGCACAGTCACGACCTGGTCATCTGGTCATCCCGCGGGACTGACCTGACTGCTGGTGGCCAGCGGTGGACCTGTCCTGTCTATACAAGTGCACTGACCAGTCAAGGGGTTACCCCATCTCCCACCGCCCCCCACCCTTTCCTCTCTCTCACACACACACGCGCGAAGAGGCAGGCGACTGATTGATTAGCTGATTGGTCAGTCACGCGCTCCGGCCAAGTATCGGCTCGTTGTCCAAGCCACGGACTCTGGCGTGAAGATCCAAGATCATTGAGGACAGGCGTGCACAAAGCCCCCACGAAATGTTGCATATCCCAGGCTCGGTTATGCAAAGTAGCTGAGGCTTGTGTTCTCAATTCTTCATGGCAATAATTATTACACCTATACTCTCTCTCTCTCTCTCTCTCTCTCTCTCTCTCTCTCTCTCTCTCTCTCTCTCTCTCTCTCTCTCTCTCTCTCTCTCTCTCCCTCTCTCTCACACAGGTACACACATACACACAAATGTAAGAAAATGATTTGTTGATAACCGGGTCTTAGTTAACTGAGCCGCCATGACCATTCAGGCGTGAACTACTCGAGCGGTATTTGAACTCTCTAACTGACCATCCCACCCTGACTTTACTTATTACCAATTACAACCAATTGTCCAAACAGCGCTTCATCGTATTTCCAGAAGGAGAGAAGTTGACCTTGACCTTGACTTTCCTTTTTTTTTTCGTGGCGCAATGCAATTTAAAAGAATGTCACACAAAAAAAAAAAGAAGAAAAAACCCGCAGTAGAGCTACCTTGAACTTTGAAGACAAGCTAACCTCAATCATCAGGACGAGGCGCTGGCAGCACCACACAGTGGCCTCTTGGCGCGGCAGTCGGGCCTGGACAAAGGCCACGAGACGGTTAGGTAAAAAACAATGCAATCATAGTCTATTGTTTGCTCTTTCTTTTATTATTTTTTTATTATTTGTTCTGCTCTCATTTCTCATTCCAAAACCGTTTTACTTATACATCCTTATGGCTGTGAGCGGGATATCTCTCTCTCTCTCTCTCTCTCTCTCTCTCTCTCTCTCTCTCTCTCTCTCTCTCTCTCTCTCTCTCTCTCGCTTCTCTCCTGCCGTCCGAAGAGGAGCTTACACACTAAACTGTATTTAAGAGCGTTTAAACATTTTGTGGAGAAAAAGCTAATTACTTTTTTTATTACTATTATTTTGCTTGGTTTCGTATTAAAGAGAGCAAAATTATTAAAGAAAAGGATAGAGGACGGCGGGGCTGAGAGAATCAAATCAGTTTTTCATCCCGTGTCTTGCGCAACCGCTTCAACTCGCTGTACGATCTCCGTCTCCGGGCACCGTCTCTACTTCTAATGTTCTAGTTGGGTGTTGCTTCAGGCCGTGAAATGGGGACTCTAGTTCGTTCAGCAGGAAGCCATTATTGAAAATTGAAATGCTGAGGGTTTGAATCCTTGAGAGAGAGAGAGAGAGAGAGAGAGAGAGAGAGAAGGAGGAGAAGAAGGAGGAGAGAGAGATCGGCAGGATTGTTCAAAGAGGGTTATTTACTTCAGTAAACAGTTTGTTTTGATTTGGTTCTTTTTTCCCGCCAAAAGCTGAGCTCAATTTACACAAACATGTAAGTTCCCCCCCACCCCCACAAAAAAAAAAAAGCTGAACTCTATACAACCATGCGCTGCAAGGCCAGGATCTGTACGGCCTTGGGTATCGATGTCACAAGTAAGTGTGCTCCGACACGGTGTAAGCTAACCGATCTAACTCTAGACGCCGTGTCATGTGAACACGTCTAGTACCTGCCGCTGCGACTGCTGGTGTCAACTGTCAAATCAAACACAGCTCGCCCAGGTCCTGGTGAGCCAGGTACACGAGAGATGACACCAGAGAGCGCGCTACACACACACACACTTCCCACAGCCACGTCTCTCGGTCTACGAGGAGCCTTATAAAGTTATATAAGGCGGCTCTAAGCCTACCTGAGTCTGATGGCTCACACGGAAGCCAGAGCTAAGCCGGTCAGGCCGTTCACACCTGCCGGGAAAAAGGAGAGGCCGCATCAAGGTTGACCAACACCTGATTACTGATCATGGACAGTCACTGTGCTCCATCCACATTATTATAATCTCATCAGCAAGTCTCGCCCACAAACAGCACTGGTACCCACTGGAGTCGTAAGACAGAAAGCTTAATAACGTATGATCTCACGGTTGTTCAAACCACATTGCCAATAGACGTTACTGACATTTGATGTTAAATGTTAAAATCAACATCATTCTATACAAAGGTCAACCGATCAGAGTTCAATGCCAGTTGAGGGCACACGTACGTACTTGCCCTATTTTTTTTTTTTAAGAAAAAGCTCAACAACGCACGACCTAGCGTTTGGTTAAGTCATAATGCCAATGGATATTACAGTCAAATATACAGATAGTTGGTGCCATCGAGGGGTTAAAATCAACCTATCAGAAGTCAAAGCTAGTTGAGTCCCAATGTGCGTATTTGCGCTATATTTGAGGTAACAACATGCGATAGCCACAAACGTTCCTCCGTCCGCTGGCCACGATTAGCTTCGGGCAGCTAATAATTGATAATGATCCGGCTCAAGGAACATACGGAAGAATTATTAAAGGACAACAGCGCTGACGAAAAAAATCACCCGCTTTCTTTCCGCCCCCCCCCCTTTCCTCTTCCATAGTAGATGTACAGAATCGAGCGTTAGCGCATACGCAGAGCTAGAGAACAGTCATGCGGCGCTCGGCACTTTCAAGGAGTTCCGCCTAGGCTGCGACCTTACTGGCCCACAGTTTCACGGCTTGCATACCACAGTGTCCTCACGGCGATGCTACATGAAGGACCACTGCATGCAGTCGATGGTTTCCGCCGGAATGGAAGAATAACAGCAGACACACCGCTACCAAAATACGTGTGTGGTAGTCGAGACTAGTTCGGTAAGGAAACATGGACGATATTCAACCGTGCATCAACCACGCGACGAAATCGAGACGCGAAAGGACACGAAAAAAAAAAGTTAAATTCAAGGCATTAAAACTGAGGGCCGGCGCTGAAAGATAGATATTATTCACGGATCCAGGATGTAAAGATTAGAAAGGCGTTTTCAGGCTTGAGTTATCACAGTTTATGACGCGGTGTGGGCATGTGCGAGGTTTAGACAATAAAACCAGGATACGAGTCGCAGACTATTAACGGCCACTAGACCCTCTTCAGGGCGGCTCCTACTCTACTGGCAGCCAGTTTAGCCACGGTTATTGTCTTTATTTGTTGATGAAGACACCACGGTGACCACGCCTACCACAGATATATGTGAATCACGCAACGGGTGTAGTTTCCCTACCAGTGCCACTTATAATTGAGCAACAGTCTATAGTTCATGTATGCATGCGTTTCTTTTTCAGTTTTTGCTTTGCCTTATTTTGTTTTATTCTGTTATGCCAAAATGATTTAATTGTAGAATTTATTTTCTTAATTTTTTTTCCTCTTTTGTCTTTTCACTACATAACTGATTTACATGACAACATGAGTGCGGAGAGTTGAATCGGAGGGGCGATGACTGAATGCCTGGTTTAAAAAACAAAACAAAAACAAAAACAAAACAAAAAACCCCACAATGTTTATGTATAGAAAAGTGGGCCGCCCAGCCGCCCACAAGTGTCCCAGTCCCGGGACTTCACCGCACTTGACGTGAACTGAACGGCGAATCTTGAAATCATTGCAACATCAAACTATTCTAGACTGATTACCAACCAGAGCTTATAGAATCTTTTTTTTTTTTGTTTAATTATTGTTATGGTCGAGACCCAGACAACAACTCTGACTCGCAGAATTACACTTGCCTTATCTCACAAGTAGTTTTTTGGGAAACATTTATCGTTATTATCCAGTTGATGGGGATTTTAACGATATCGTGGGAACAAACACTCTCTCTCTCTCTCTCTCTCTCTCTCTCTCTCTCTCTCTCTCTCTCTCTCTCTCTCTCTCTCTCTCTCTTCTTTTTTTCCTCTCCACCCTTCTCTCTTTTGCGCATGTTTCAAGACAAAATTACCAACAGCCAGCCAAATAATACACACGAGAGACGACCCTTTACTCTCTCCGATAAACCATTTCTTTTTCCGTCTCAAAAATAGTTTTCCTTCAACTGGAGTTGGTTAAAAGAAAAAAAAAAACAATTCTCTTTCACCCTATGACTTCTATCTTTCAACAACCGTGATTTTCCCAACACAGCCGGCGCTAGTAACAACAACAGCGTAACCGCCTGGCAAATCTCCAACAACCGTTTAAAGCTAGAGCCTCATATCTCCTCCCCTTACACTGAACGTGGATTTTTATTTTGTAGAAGCAAGGACAATTTTGTCAGCGAAGGAAAATGTGTAGCCGTCCCTTTCTCCCCTTGCCCTCTGACGTAACATAGAGTGAATCGTGGAACGAAGTTATAACGAAGCTCCTCAACGATGTGAGTTGTTCCCCCCTGCCGTGCCGCTTACCAGACCAATATTATGAGGAGAGATAAAACAATTACCGTTTCTGTATACAGTGGAGGCAACCAGCGGAGCTAACCCCTCACATGCAAGACACAAACAAACGGCGAGCTTGTTCGTTCCTTTACTGAGACTAGACCCGTGCCAGGTTTACAAAATTAAACGCATCTGTATTTTCTAATAGCTTCTTCATCAAGTACGTACCGTCTCATTTTAGAGAACAGACTGATCGCATAGTCCTCAATACCCATGAGGCAGTGTGCTGGATATGGCCGCGAGAATCAAAACTTGAATACCATGTTTGTTATCATCATCATAATCCAAGAAAGAGATAATGCTTGTTCTAGATGAATCAATCAATCAATCAACCAATTCCCACGAGCCTCCATGTTATTTAAAACATGAACCACGGGGACACAAAGTTGTGAGTGGATGGCGGCGGCGGTCAAGGTGAAAGATTCCACATCTATTGCCATCAGACGAAGAGTTCGAGTACCTGTGGGGGTCGAGCCCCAACCTTGAATTACACCAGACTCACGCACGTTATAAGATTTCCTCTCAAAACGATTGCACAACAAAAGAATGTAACTTGATAAACTTCTTGACAAGTGAAAGACTTCTTACAAGCTTCTAAGGCCATTCTAATTTTTTATGCGATTACATAACTCTGTGGTAATAATTACCTAGATTGCCACATACAATGACTAATGCTAATGTTCAAACAAAATCCTACAGAAACTTCTTTCAACAAGTAGGGCATAGATCATCTAATATGCTGAATAATAAAATAACGAAAGAGATGTTGGCGTCTTTCCAGGCATAGTTTTCAGGTAAACAAAGAAGACAATTAAATACAACTAGCAGCAGCAGCAGCAGTAGTAGTAGTAGTAGTAGTAGTAGTAGTAGTAGTAGTAGTAGTAGTAGTAGTAGTAGTAGTAGTAGTAGTAGTAGCAATGGCAAAAGTAGTAGAAGAACCAGTAGCAGCAGAGGTACTCATTATTATTATAATTAATGTTTTCATTGATATAGCCCTTCCATAAATTGTATTGTCAATCATTTTCGACAAAACAGGTTCTCATCGGACGTAACAAAGCTGAAAAAGACATGGGCCGGATGGGGGAACGGGGCAAACACGCCGGTATTAGGCGGGCGTTCTAAACCCAACAGCAGCAGCAGTAAAATAGCGGTGGTTGGTGTTGCTGTAGCACGCGGCTTTATTTTCTCACCGCCCAATCAACCAGTCTTTGTACGGGCAATGCGGCGAGTCGCTGAGAATTATCAGCAAGCTTTTCTGTGGCTAAACACGGTGAAACGTAGAAAGCAAGGGTCTCTAGTGAGGGAAAAAAAAATGAAAAATTGAATAAAAATCTGAGTTTGAAGACCATCGCGGTATGTTATTTTAAGATATGAACAGAGAGGCTATATAAAGTTACATCAATCGCATGAGAATACGATATTATTCCAAGGTCTTGCGCCCAAAAAGTTAAGGACAAAATGTATTGAAATAACGAAAAACTCCGCGGAAAGCAGTGTCGTCCAGAGTGCGCGGCTCTGGAAATCTTGCTTGCTGCTTTTGCTTCAAACGATCATAGGAAAAAAAAATAAAAACAAAAATCCACGTCCACGTTGGTTACTAGGGGGAATGTGGTGTACAGGAAAAAGAAGAAGAAAACAAAACAATATTGTATAAATACCAAAAAAAGAATTAAAAAAAAAGGAACATGCTCTTAGATTTACTTTAATTAAATATTTAAAGTAGCCGTTAAATTCACCCAAGATTTAGAGAGTGAAGGAGGGTTTCCACATTAGAGCTACCCCCGTTTTCGGCGTCGTGTGGAGATCAGAATAGAGCAATGTATGTGGACAAGTTTCCAGTTCTCGTTGGTTTATTGTAAATTAATCAACTTGGTCCACATTAGATGGGGAGTTGTATGAGCCCAGTCCACCATAAGCGGTGACTTCCGTGCTCATGTTGACTGTTCTATGAGATTCCAGCATCAATTTATCGCAATCCTGTGACTAACGATATTAAGCTACAAACAAACAAAAAAAATAACCGAACACCGATTTTTTTAGTAATCGCTCCATAAAGTATTTAAATTTTAATTGGGATGAGGAAGGAAAATAAGAAAAAATATATACATAGTAAATGGTTTCCTTAGGGTATCATTTTTTTTCTTCTTTCCCTTTAGATGAAGACTGGCCTCCACCAGGCTCAGTACAAAATGGTATATATAACTGAGCCATTTTCTTAATCATAGGGGTATAAATTATATCAATGAAGCTATGGAATATCGTGTTTCAAATAACAATGTATAGCCCTAGTTTGTTTTTGTTTTTCAAGTAAACTGTAGTCCTAGAAGAGTTAAGCTCTCGAAAAACAGTACGCTGGAACTTTTTCTTGCAACTTTGCAAATAGAAATTTGCATACGCTATTTATTTAATAAACGCGTAACAGAGTCAATGCTGCGACAAGCAGGACAAATATAATATATAGTTCCTCCGTTCGGAGCAGGTAATTGTGTCAGCCACGTGTGGCTAATGCCAAGCCTGCACATCACGTTCGTGGTTACGATTTCCTTTTTCTTTTATTTTCATATTCTTCCCTTTGAAGATTCTTTTAAAAATTAGGGAGAACCTCTTGTAATTTGTTTGCGATTCAGGTTCCAAGTAACGGTTATGCTCGCTAAGAGGGGCCGGCTAAAGTATAGACTGCAGCTTTTAGTTTGGACCAGCAAGCTGCAACAATCAGAGCAAACAGAAGAGAAAAAAAAAATTGAATAAAAGTTCGTTAAATTATTGAATCTAAACATCATTTATAGCACCCAGCAAAGTCAAGGCCGAGAATAGATAGCCTAGATACAAATAAAATAAGACAGATCTAAATATAAATGACAAGCCCTCATGAAAATTACCCTCACGTTTGGTGGAATTCGATCATGAATCTACTATAGATTGAAAGAAAAAAAAAAACAACAAGTGTATAGAGACCTAAATGGTCCTTTTTTTTTTTCCCTCTCAATCTTTATATCCCCCGACTTGAAATGACCTTGGCTTTTTAGGTTGTTGATTTTTTTTTTATATACATTTGACAAAGGTGAACAAAAATTCTCGGCCAATCGCTTTTATACCTTTTTCTTCAGAAGAGATAAATTTATAAGATATAATGTACACGGAACATGCTCACGTTTTCTCCCAGTGTAACAAACTTGAACATCTAGAGAAGCCACTACTATTGAACTGGTAAGAGAAAGATGTACCATAATCTCTTAGGTTTATACCTGAAGGGCGCGGCCGATCGAGATTTAATTACGATTTACCAACATTCGCGATTGAGACAGGATAGGAGAGAAAGAGAAGCCCCGATGTTGCAAGTAAATCAAAAGAAGAGGAAGCGATGTCTGGGATCAAGACTTTCATCATGGGAGAGGAAGATTGTGATCATTGTCATGGTGATGAGTGTTTCATACATTAAAGGACTAAAAGAGGATGCGGAGGATGAGGAAAAGAAAAAAAATGTACGCATGGTCAATATACTAATCACTTGACAGTGAGTTAGTTGAGTTTAAAAAAAAAAAAAGAAGAGCGGTACATAGGATTATAAAGACGGGTACCGCAAAACTGGAACCTACTGCTCGAAACGACCGCCGATGGGGAAGAGATAGAATGAAACAGAGCAGAGAGCCATGCGACTGCGAGTTAAGTGTTATCGTCACAATACAGAGGGCGATATATTTACCGCATTATACAAAATGCAATGAGGTTCTGGATCTTTAATGTCAGCCTGGTTACTAGCTTTGCCCCCGTCCCCCTCGTTCTAGTTCCAGCACTGTTAGATCCTTTTTCGAATAAGGAAAGGTTAAAAAAAAAAAAAGAATGATAATTTTGTAGCCAATTCACCATCTTTTCAACAAAGAATCGCAAATTGATTTTATAACAACACGCCATCGCCTTTTTAGTGTAAATCCTTTCATCATATTTCTTAACGCTTCCGACGGCTAAACAGCTGGTAGTTTAACTCAGGCCACCTCTATATTTGCCTTTCTACATTGGTATTTTTCCTAGCACACCCCCACCCCTGACACCACCAAACAGCATGATCCCGTGTTGCACAATAGCCTACCCCAGGAGACCACTCCCGCCCACTATATTCTCTCCACTGAACTCATCAGGAAGCATCAATTAGCAACGAGATCATCATTCCACCAGGCTGCAGAGGGCAGACCTGAGCTTCTAAAGAGCGATTCTCATTAGTCTCCCGGCAGCACGTGGCCCCTCCGCCACAGGTAAAGATGTAATTAGCTCAAGGTTTCCAGCTATTAAGATGTGTTTCAACATCTTGCTAGGACAAGTTTACATGGGTTCTGTTCATATCATCATCATTGTCCCGTGTAGGCGCGTATTCTCCCCTCCGCCACAGGTAAAGATGTAATTAGCTCAAGGTTTCCAGCTATTAAGATGTGTTTCAACATCTTGCTAGGACAAGTTTACATGGGTTCTGTTCATATCATCATCATTGTCCCGTGTAGGCGCGTATTCTCCCCTCCGCCCACTTTTTTTTTCCAATTCAGAAATATTGCGCACGCATGCACGGAGGGCCTGATAATACATGTAAACGTTCTCGATTCCTTAATTTTACATGAAATGGGAAGGTTCACGAGACATAATTGTTGTAAACGTCACTACTCAAGGTCTTAACTTGGTCTACGATATGACGAATAGAAGACAGGTATCTAAGCGGATGAGTAAAGTGAAGAATATAAAATGGTGTATTCTTGATAACGAAGTCCATTGTTGTTTCAACGGTATTTCAGTGATTGAGTTGGTTCTCAATGCTAGCGGTGCGTTCGGACTGGTGGCCCCAGCTCTTATTGCTGGCAAGGAGCTCGCGTCAGTACATAAGACTTCACTCAAGACCGGGCCGACCTAACGATAACCATTCTCTGCTGGAGCTCGGCCGATGGGATGTATTGTCACGAGCCAAAAGATAGCACCCATGTTCACTAGTACAATGGCACGTTGATCTTGATCTATCGGCACTGAGGGGAGCTCTGGAGTCTACCGCTATTACATAATATTATTTGATAATGATAAAGAACACATTGTGGGCTGCTGCGGAGGATAGAGAGAAAGAGAGGCGGGCAGGGAGGGAGACATGGGAGAGAGAGAGAGGGGGGGGTGCTCACAGGCCCAGATAGCTGAAAAGGATGCTTAAAAAAGAGTGCAAGACACAAAGGCGGACCGGGCTGGAGAAAGAGAAAAGGAGAAAGGGGGGGCAATTGAGGTTTAGGGATGAGTGAAGGAGATTATACAGACAGGCAGGTTCAGCGATGACAAGACAAAGAAATCTGACAATCATTTTGTTTTCTTTATTTTCATTAGAAAAGAACACTGTGAACATAGAACAATCTGACCGAGCTTGCACCTGGCCATAGACCGCCAACCACGCAACAACCAAGCGTTGAGCCCAGCTTGTACCTGACAGCATGTCACTGCGACTGCAGGCCTGACATATCGATGTCAAGCTGTGTGCACAAGCACCTGCAGAATTTGATCTTATCAGGCTGGACAAAAGTTTTAACCGCCATAGCCACACCTGTAATCGATGCTTCGTTAAGAGGTTAAGACGTTAATCTTGACAGTCAAACGTGTAATCGATGCTTCGTTAAGAGGTTAAGACGTTAATCTTGACAGTCAAACGTGTAATCGATGCTTCGTTAAGAGGTTAAGACGTTAATCTTGACAGTCAAACGTGTAATCGATGCTTCGTTAAGAGGTTAAGACGTTAATCTTGACAGTCAAACGTGTAATCGATGCTTTGTTAAGAGGTTAAGACGTTAATCTTGACAGTCAAACGTGTAATCGATGCTTTGTTAAGAGGTTAAGACGTTAATTTTGACAGTCAAACGTGTAATCGATGCTTCGTTAAGAGGTTACGACGTTAATCTTGACAGTCAAACGTGTAATCGATGTTTCGTTAAGAGGTTAAGACGTTAATTTTGACAGTCAAACGACAAGGAACGCAGTAAAACCGGACAGGAGGAGCGCTGTTTAGCGCTTTGGATATTGTACAGCTGGACATATCGCGAAGATTGGGTTTCATTTAGCCTTACAATTTGACAGAACAGCTCAGAGACATCTTAGGGCGATTATACAATTAATTCAATTTCTTAAAAAAAAAAGAAAGAAAGAAAAAGAAATACACAGAAAAGACCTTGACATTAACTGAGGTTAAATTAAAAGAATAAATTTAATGAGTGCAAATCCAGTGAAAGAGAATTAATCACCCAGCAGTACCAGTAAGAAGCTGGTATTAAGACGACATTTAGAACAAGACTAACATTCTAGTATGACACAGCCTGCTTATGTGGAACTTCCCTTCTATTGTATAACGTCTCACCATCCTGGTTATTGGCAATTACATGTATTAAAGTGCAGCAGAGACAGAAAGACCACTTGAGAGAAATGTCAGGCTACCATCACTAATTTATGATCCTACACAACAGGAGGGGGATAGAGTAAAAGGGGGAGACAGGTAAAGGAGGCAAAAAGGAGAGAAGAGGACTGGTATTTGACATGAACTTATTGCAACCATCTCACACCATAATTCTGCAAAGGTAAAACTTAGAATTCATCCTTTTCTGACATCTCGAGTTCATCAAAACCTGCTAAAGAGCAAGTACAGGTTACAGATAAGCCGCACCCATTATTTACAACTAAAAAGTAAGAAAGGAACATATGATTAGATACATGTATTAAATCAGGATTCCATGCCTCTAGTCTTTAAAAGACCACAACATATCTAATTCTGAACCCAACTGATATAAGCCTCAGTTCAAATAACCTTCAAACAGCAGAACTTTTTTTTTTTAATTTTAATACTTTTGCCTATAGGGTCTATATTTGTAAAAAAAAAAAAAGTAACAATAGTTTAGTATGGAATGAAAGTCAAAGAAGAGTTTCAGAAACATTTCATAATTGGTTCCTTATAAAAGATAGCAGGGATGAGCTGGATACTAGGTTTTTTTTACTGAACTTTTGAAATCAATCAATGTAACTTTGTAAGAGGAGTAGGCGACAGCACTTTTAATCTACCCCCCCTCCCTCTCACCTTCCCCAAACAAAATTTGATTGCAAACACAGCCAAGTGGAGGATTTTTTTCCTTCAGTTTTTCCTTTGACTTTGAATGACCTGTTGTACTTGTAGCTCATTTACATCTTTGTCCCCTACAAGTTAGTTGTTACTGCTTTCAGTATTTCGCTGGCTCAATTGAGGCATCAGAGTGTACCTAACAATACATACCGAGCAATGCTCTCCTTATCTTTATCTTAGCTGAATATGATGAATATCGAGTAGCTTTAAAACTTCTCACATGGCTCCAACGGGCCGTATATAAAAAAAAGCAACAAACAACCTAACATTTAGCGCTAGATTTATAACTATTTGCTTTGGAATGAAAATCACCTTGTGTCAATTGTCATGCCCGTTTTTCAATTAAAGATCTAAATTTACTCTTGCTCTACTTAGCCTAGGATTCCCCAATAGATCTTGATAATCGACTAGATTTAATTTATAATGCGGCTTGACAAGAGTACATGTAAAAAAAAAAAAAACTAAAAAAAAACTGTCTAGTCAAAGGTATCAGATGAAGAAATAAGAAAAACCCTTTGACGGAAATGACAAAGAGGTCTGAATGAGAAGATGGAGAGAATGATGTTTTTCCCATGAATGAACAATAAAGTAAGCAACTCAGTGCTATCCATATATGATTATTTAGATCTTGGATGGTTTCCACTACATACAACACAAATCTTGGCATTGAATATGTTAATTATAAACAAAAAGAAAAGATGTCGATTACTCAGTTTTAGTCTTTCACACAAATAGACCCTCCATAAAAGAAAAATATTGGAATCGTAGAATTATATTTTCACTTATTCATTCTCCTTGATGTAAAATTTTACATACATGCCCAAAGCAAGTTCATCATTACAGGTAAAAGTTTCTATCAGACATAGGGGCAGGATTTACGGCAGATCACACA
Source organism: Elysia crispata (assembly GCA_033675545.1). Classification (NCBI taxonomy): domain Eukaryota; kingdom Metazoa; phylum Mollusca; class Gastropoda; family Plakobranchidae; genus Elysia; species Elysia crispata. The sequence goes on along the minus strand of JAWDGP010002698.1, from coordinate 128,108 downwards.
ATGGTTCAAAATATACGGAATTCCCTAAATATTTGGTAAGTTCTCATCCCTGAAGATAGGAAAACCTCAGTAGGAACAAAAGTCTCACCAAGTTTCATTTATTGAAATTAAAAGAGCTGCCATTTTATCCTTAGCATTATCCAGATAATTATCCCATTGGAATTTTGGATGTCATGCCCTGGTGTGCAACTATTTCTCATGGCAGCAAAGTTTCAAAACCTTTTGCTATCATTCTCATATTGCAGTATCTTTGCTAAATACAGTTAACATTTATAACTACAGAACCTGCGTGGGAAAAAATTCAGAAAGATAGCTCATTCAACTTATTTTCATTAAAGATGAAAAAAAAAATGTTACTTACCCTTTGGCCAAGGGGTTGCTGCTAAAATCCAGAACTTGAAGATTTTTGCACAGTTTGATTTTGTCAGGAATTTCAAAAATTTCTGTTAGGAGTTACAAACAGAACAATAAAATTAAAAATCTGTACCATAAAAATTATTAAAAAGTACTAGAGGACTAGGACAAACATTTGCATGCATAAAATAATAAAACTAGGATGTAAAATGTGATAAAGAATTAAAAGATTGCAGCATGGACAGTGCATATATGATCTATTCAATAATTTTATAGAGAAAAATCTATACAATGGCATTTGATAGCTCAGTTGATACTAGCAGAGTATTGAAACGCCAAGTTTCATTGTAAATATTCTCTATGTTTGAATCCCGTTTGGGGCTACCCAGTGGAGATAAACATTCCAATCCTAGGCTTGAGAGAATCTTTTAGTTTTCTGTAATTTACTGTGTTTTGGCAGAAGTTATGATTAGAATTGCATTTTTCTTGGAGCTTAAAATATTAGTAATCTTTGCAAATTTCAAATCTGTATAAGTATCTATCTCATAGTAACAGCCTTTAAAATCAAGTTTCAAACTAATTTTTTTCAATACCTTAAATCTAAGCAGTTGGTATGTGCCTCACTCTCCTTCTGATTAGTTATTAAGTATTTTGTATTCACAAAATGGGTAAACTTTGAGCAATGTTGATATAATCAGCCGCAAGAAAATAATTGTAATGATAGTAATCAATCTAGGCCGGGATGAACTACGCCGCTTCCAAAGTTTCTTTCTATTATGATAAGTGTATGGTATTAGTTGAGCCTAAGTAAAACATATCTATAGGCATCATTGCAATTTTTTTTTTTAAAAATGACCACCTGGTTGTTCATACTAATTATTTATAGGGTGATATTCATGAGAATTTGATCTTCAGATGGGGAAATCAATTAAGCTATTTTTTTTTATTTTTGGAAACATTTTTTCAAACGTGTAACCAAATAACAGGCCTGCCCTATGCAATAATAAATTGAGAGACAATTTCCAAATGCAAACATTTAAATTAGATTAACCGGCTGCCTTTAGACACAAAAGCTATTGACAGTATTAAACATTTGAGTCTGGCAATTTATAGTATTACTATTATATTATTTAGCTGTATCAAACTGGTCCATTTTACAGCCAGTGGTATAGTAGCGCAACATGTTCTTCCTTTGCTTTTTAAGATTAAATATGTTATGGCCTGCTCTACACTGACTACATAGCTTTTCACAGACTGTAAATTTTGGATCCAACATCAAACATGTGTCAATACTGTCAAGGTGTAGATTTATAAGCAGTTTTTTTTTTCTTCATTGAAATGATCTTCTTCAAAATGAAATAGGCCTAGCTTTTAAGATGAGTCTTTTAAATTGCCTGTTGCTTTATAATTAAAAACTAATCTAGATACTAGATCTAGTTGTAGCTTTACTTTTAGCGGGATAGTCAATTCATTTTTTTAATTGACCCAAAATAGCAAACAACTGCTAAGCAATATGGAAATGAGACAACACTGCATCAAAGTTAAATAAGATCATTCTCCTTTAAGTTAGGCTTAGATTTTAGATCTAGTCTCAACTGTAAAAGTTAGGTCCAGGCCCTATCTGCTGCTAATTTTGATAGCAAAAAAAGAAGGAAAAAATCTTATAAACTTATCGAGGCAACATAAGCCTAAACCCATGCTAATATAAGATGTTATTTGATCTATCACATCTAAATTTAGATCTACATCCGTCAGTGAAAAACTGCAACTTTTATTACCTTGTCAATGGTTATGTTACATATTGCTATTATTTTCTAGAAGTTTTTAAAGTCGTTTATTGTCTTTCAATGATTTATGGGAATTACTGATTAAAACCTACTGAAACTAGATCTAGGAATTTAAATGTGTTTAAAAGCATGATTGGGTTCTCGTTTAAAATTAAAGGTGTGTACTTGTTACTTCCCGAGCCCAGCAAAAAAATGGCGGCGGCCATTGAAGCCAAGAAGAGGCCTACACACCAACATACCGACACACCTGTAAATGACTTGAACAAGGATTAACGTGGTTCTAACCGCATCAAAACCATAGCTTACCATTTTTACTAATGTCCAGTTCCATAAGATTGACAAAATTACATATTTCGTCTGGAAGACGCCCGATTTCATTGTCACTTAGACTCAACTTCCGCAATTGAACCAGCCGAAAAAATGCCTGAGGAAGAATGAGAAAGAACAAGTGGTTGGTAGAATGAATGATAAGTGGAAAAGGCATTATGATTTTCGGTCACAATATCATCCGAGTCTGAGATCCATTCATTCATGTTTGATTTACGTACCCGAGGCAGTTCTTTTATCTGATTAGCATCGAGCAATAATTCTTCAAGACTTCTGGCGTATCTCATAACATCGTCGGGAACGTTAGTTAGACCCCAGTGTCGTCTGTCCACTGACTCCACTTGCCTGTTACAGGCTCGAAACAAAGGAATGCACTTCAACATAACGAAATAGCAATAACGTCTATCCTTGGCTGAAGCATGAATTGATCCTAATAAATCCAATAAAAGCGAAAGTTGAAGAACATTCACATGATGGTCTGAAAGACAGTGTGTAAACACTTCATACGCGTCTTCTTTGCAAGTGATGCCCTGTGTGTGACGTCATGATAAGATCCATCATGCCTGGAGAATGTGCGTTCACGAACCGAAAGATCCGACCAGTGTGCGCTTTTTTGTAATTTGGGTAGAACAACGCACAGCACGCGTTAAAAACGATTCAAATTAATTTTTAGCAACATGAAGCTCTTTCAAATGAATTGTTTGGTAATTTTCTTAAAGTTTCCATTGAACAAAAGGCTGTAATAGCGAATTATAAAGTAGTTCTGCAAACTAGGTCAGATCTTTACGCGTGTCAGGCGGAATCTTTTCGAATAGTGAACAACCAGGTAGGTCAATTTTTTTCTTCTCTTCCGTTGCCTCAGTCACATGACCTTATGCCTGGCATGCCAGGTATCTGCTTGACACCGCTCCCAGGACTTGATATGTCGTAATACGAATATCATCGCTCTAACTAGGCGGACGACGATGCTGAGATCAAAGTAAACAATGCGGTCTTGGAGCAATACGAAATTATTGAACGATGGAGCAGTAGCAGTCAGTTCCTTAATCTCGATCGTTTTCTTGTAAGGAAAGAGAGGTATAAGGTTTTTGCTCTAGTTCTTTTGGAAACAAACTGGACCTATGAACATTAAAGTCATGTAGTTTATTCAAGTTTTATTTTTTGCATTTTTCTGCAGATTTACTTTGGTTTGACTAAAAGCAGCAAAATTTCAGCCGAATCACCTATAACGAATAAAGGACAGTAAATTCAGTTCTGATTAATCTATCGCTCCTTAATACTAAAACCGCTACAGTGCATAAGAATAATTATCTAATTTTGCAAAATTTAGATCTAATTACATATTTTTTTTAAATATTGATAGTCATATAGGCCTAGGTGTAAATAACTACGCGGCTAAGAACTCCACAAAGCAAGTCACTTTTATGCACTTAATGCGAAAATTCGCCGCTTTTTAAAAAGCGTTAATAGGATCTAAAAACAGATTGGGAAAATACAGCATTAGTCGATTTCCTTTATTGATCGTTATATGAGCAGTTATGATTTGAAGAAAACTTACGGCCCGGGCTCTCTGTGACTAACCGTGATTAATACACACTAATCGTGTGGATTGTACAGGATGGTTTCGAAAAGTGCATTTTTTTTTTCTTTTTCATCGAATAATAATACACTGTCCTGCTTCTAACACATTTTATATGAACTGCTGATGCGTGCGTGTATATTATTTCTTATTTTAGTTATTTATTTGCTGACGAGGGAGTGTTTTCAGATGTATCACTGTAAAACCCTCAACGCCATGCCTCCTTCTCCTCCTCCTCCCTCCCTCCCTCCCTTCCCTCCCTCTCTCTCTCTCTCTCTCTCTCTCTCTCTCTCTCTCTCTCTCTCTCTCTCTCTCTCTCTCACTCTCTCTGATTATAATTCAGATGCTCATGAGAGGAACCTCCCAAAAGCCAAACTCTGACTTATGGAATAGACATACACGTCACAGCTGTCCTTTTTAAATTATATTCCATAAATAGTTTGTTTACAAGTCGCTTGATCTATCACACGAAACTGGCGCAACTGAAGCACAAGAAACGCTTCGCGTGATCGAGACCAAGCGCTGCATTAATTTTACAAAAGAAATATGAATTTTACAGAGATAGTTAGGAGATGATATGCGAGTAACGATACATATATATATATATATATATATATATATATATATATATATATATATATATATATAGGCTAATTTAAAGCTTCATACAACTTACTTTTAATTGTGACTTCTTTCTTTACTTTTACACAGTTATTGGATGCTTCTTCACTCTCATTAATATGTGCGTTTATTTTTTATTTTATTTTATCATTTTTTTCTACTACTACTGCTACTACTACTACTACTACTACTACTACTACTACTACTACTACTACTACTACTACTACTACTACTACTACTACTACTACTACTACTACTACTACTTCACTACTACTACTACTACTACTACTACTACTACTACTACTACTACTACTACTACTACTACTACTACTACTACTACTTCACTACTACTACTACTACTACTACTACTACTACTACTACTACTACTACTACTACTGCTGCTGCTGCTGCTACTGCTACTACTATTAGTGTGACTACTACTACTACTACTACTACTACTACTACTACTACTACTACTACTACTACTACTACTACTACTACTACTACTACCATTAGTGTGACTACTACTACTACTACTACAACTACTACTACTACTACTACTACTACTACTACTACTACTACTACTACTACTACTACTACTACTACTACTACTACTACTGCTACTACTACTACTACCTGTTAGTGCTCACATTATCCTGTACAACTTGCCGCATCCCTGATTCACCGCCGTCTTTTGACCAGATTATACAGGAAACTGAGGGTACCTGAAACTGACTGGTGACCGCACTTTATCACACGAAGTTTTTTATTTCATTTTATCTCAAATTATGTAAGACTTTTGTGAGGTCAAAATATTTACATCCTTAAAGAAAACTTAAGAAACCGACAAGATGATCTACCACCTAACTGAAGGGTTTCATGGGCAGTGGTGGTCATGATGACCATCCTCGTCCGAAGAGTAGTAACTCTGCACCGAGGGCTCAAAACAGCAGGCTGTCGATAGATTTGATGAGTGTGAAGTAAAATGGGCGAATGGTCTCGTACGGTATAGTTTAAGACCTTGGTTTGGACGAATTAGGGTACATTAAATAAGCAAGTGCTTTTTTTGTTTTGTTTTTTTTTTTTTTTTTAATTGCATCGTATCTACTTTATAGCCCTCAATATTTGATACTTTTATCGAGGAACCCTCATGGTCATAGTTTTACGATTATTTGGCTGGAAAAAGATAAATGCACCTTGCTATCAATTCATCAACCAATCAGTCAGGGCGCCTCACATAAAAAAAACCTTCAGAATTCATATACTAATCATGTTTACGAGTTACACGCTCTTTACCTATGATAACGAATAAAAAGTATTTCGCAACAATTTTGTTATGGTCATTGAAGTTTTAGTCTCTGCTCTCCCTTTAGGCTCTGTCTAAGCAACAATATAGACAAATCCATGTGAAGCCTCCTCTTCTTTGAACTGGCAATCATTAGGGGCAATAAGTCGGTAACTTTACAATCCAGCGGGGAATTACGACCCCTGTGCCCTGAGTTCTCACAGCCTAATTATAGTGGAGATTTGTACCGACAGCGGCAGCTTTGAGGACGATCGATAGATAAACAAATTGCTTGGCTGCCTCCAGCCAAGGCCAGAGGAGGACGAGACAAGCCCAGAGTTCTTTCCTCTTGTCTCTGCTGGCCGTGCCAGCGTCTTGTCAATACAGCGCTGGTTTTATGAATGTTTCTTGGCAACAGTGGCTCCTTCAGTCTCTCATTCCCGTGCTTGTTTTTTTTTTTTTTTTGCTTCTGCTTTTTTCCCTCTCTATTTCACTGACCTGTTTGTTTGACATCCTGATTTCTTTCATTCTGTCACTCTCACCCTTTGCTCTCTCGATGTTTGACTGCCTCTATTTCTCTGTTTCTTTTTCTCATGATTCCCTCCTCTCTCTCTCACTCTCTCTCTCTCTCTCATCCTTTCCCCCTCTCTTTCTTTCTCTTTGTCTCCCTGTTTTTCTGTCCAAGAAGAGTCGGTAATGTGCCTTAATCCCCCTTTCCTCCACCTCACCGAAACAATACCAAATCTTTGGTTCTGACTTTTGATTTGTCCAACTCACCTTGAAATAAGTCCTGAGAGTACAATGAGTTTGTAAAGAGAGAAACCAAAAAGCCAACCAGCTGGAAACCATCTCTCATGCTATCTCTTTGCTTTCGCTATCCGCTTGACTCAACATAAATGGGTGGTTCTGACTCTCCAAGCTAATCCAATCTTTTGGCCATCCTTCTGCGCCATGGCTGGTTTGGTCTGTCATAACTCTAATCTCTCTCTCTCTCTCTCTCTCTCTCTCTCTCTCTCTCTCTCTCTCTCTCTCTCTCTCTCTCTCTCTCTCTATCTCTATCTCTCTATCTATCTCTCTGTCTCTGTGTCTGCCTGTCTCTGTCTCTCTCTCTCTATCTCTCTATCTATCTCTCTGTCTCTGTGTCTGCCTGTCTCTCTCTCTCTCTCTCTCTCTCTCTCTCTCTCTCTCTCTCTCTATCTATTTATCTCTCTGTCTCTGTGTCTGCCTGTTTCTGTCTCTCTCTCGCTCTCTCTCTTTTTCCCTCTATCACTTTCTCTCTCCCTCCCTCCCTTCCTCTCTCTCTATCACTTTCTCTCTCCCTCTCTCCCTTCCTCTCTCTCTATCACAAACTATATTGTGGCAAGGAGAGAGAGAGAGAGAGAGAGAGAGAGAGAGAGAGAGAGAGAGAGAGAGAGAGAGAGAGAGAGAGAGAGAGAGAGAGAGAGAGAGAGAGAGAGAGAGAGAGGGAGGGAGGGAGGATAGGACAGTTTTAGTTAAAGAGAGACATTTCAAGTTATAAGGACATAGGAGAGATAGAGACAAGACGCATAGCCAGAGAGAGAGGACCAATAGAGAGGAAAAGGACAAAAAGGAGGAGATGGGGAGAAAGATGGAAAGAGTGATTTTGTGTGGGCGTTAAGAACTAGAAAGGTTGCTTTAGCTTCAGAAGACCACAGGAAGGGGTTAATTAATAGAGGCTTAGGATATAATGAGAGAGGGGGGAGAGAGATGGAGATAGAGAGAGAGAGAGGCGACGGAGTGAGAGGACGAAGAGAGAGGAAGAGAGAAAGTAGAAAGTGATAGAGAGAGAGGAAGGGAGAGAGGGAGAGAGAAATAAATGAATAGAGGCTTAGGATATAATGAGAGAGAGGGGAGAGAGATGGAGATAGAGAGAGAGAGGCGACGGAGTGAGAGGACGAAGAGAGAGGAAGAGAGAAAGTAGAAAGTGATAGAGAGAGAGGAAGGGAGAGAGGGAGAGAGGAAGGGAGAGAGAGAGAGAGGAAGGGAGAGAGGGAGAGAGAAAATGAGTAAATGTCTCTATCTCTCCTATGTCCTTATAACTTGAAATGTTTCTCTTTAACTAAAACTTTCCTATCCTCCCTCCCTCCCTCTCTCTCTCTCCCTCTCTCCCTTCCTATCTCTCTCTATCACTTTC
>JAWDGP010002698.1:82500-112500 GCA_033675545.1 Elysia crispata | reverse complement strand
TTTGCCCGCAATGTTTTAATTGTTGCGAGAGTAAGATCATCTAAATAAGACGATTCGGCTTCCTCAAGCTCTTTTTCCGCAAAATAAAAATTTTTAGGAACAAGATTTTTTTAGTTCAAAGGGTGTGATTTCATACTGAGCTGACAACAAGCATAAAGATGGCAGAGAGAGCATAATGCTGGAGAGCGAGTGGAGATGAGTAGTTCGTAAGCACATTTGACCGTTTGCACAAAACAAGCTAGCAGAGTTTCTGCTGTGTGGGTCAAACACGAAATAAGGATCCAAGTGTTCGATGATTGACATTGAGAATGATGGCGTGCCAGGACCCAGGGTTAAGATCCCATACTGGTGTATGTTGGAAATTGCTGTTTCGAAATTATAGTCTGGAGGAGTGTTAGCATTGCTATCAACTAATCAGTGTATGATTCACCTGGAAGCCCCTGGACCCTCAGCTCAAATATGTCGCAGACTTGTGGAAATGAAGTAACAAGAGAGAACTCATTTGAGCTGTTCCTGAAGATTCTCGAATAAAGAGAATCTCCGTAGTTCAAGATTGCATCAGCGTCATTACTGGTCCATGATGTCACAGATTTGATGCCATGATACACCATAGAAGCCAGAGAATTACAGGTGCACTGCCTTCCGATGTTTTCAAAGATGAGATCAGCTTGGTGGCATGTATCGGTAACAGGCACCGTGTCCTGAAAAATGAGAGAATCAAACTTTTATAAGGAGTCGATTTGTATAGTAAATGAATTAAACTGGTACTACGGTACTTTCATTGTGGATGTAAAATGAATGTTGTGCAAATGTAAAGTATGAGCTTAACACAGAGTAGATTTCAACAAAATGAAAGTAGCGGTTAGCATTACAGAACTCAAATTGGCTAGCCTTTCATCATAGCTTGAGAAATTATCTGAAGTTATTTTAAAAGTGATTGCCGAATGCCAGGGGTAAAAAAATCATTTGCTGCATCCATGTAGATAAAAGTCTTAAAGTGTTTACTCAATTATTTTCATCGATTGTTTTAGAGTCACATAACAAGTGTACAAAATCATTCATGAATGAGTCTTGCTAAAAATAACTATCTTTGAGATAAAAAATCTGACAAATCGAAAAAAATATTTGTTAATCTATAATTTACTGTTACGAATGAATCAAAGAATCTTAGGGGAGAATGAAGAATTTAGAAACAAAAACGAAATATTAAACATACTCAAGTGATTTAAGTCGGGGAAGTCTTAATTGCAAATCGGCAGGATACCTTAATATTTAGTGTCTTCGTTCATGGAGTCATAATGCTTGCATGAGTGTGTTCAGGTTGATGTTCGATTGTCGCTGGTACGAAGAGAATTGGAGAGAGCAAAATCTACTCCCAAACTTATACAGATTGAATGGACAACATGGGCGTTTCGGGGGTGGAGAACGTGTGATTACCAAAGATGGAAAAGTTTAATAAAGGAGGATTATCTTTGGTTCATCGAGTCCACGGTTGTCACAGCGGATATCACACTTACTGAAAATTATAGTGAAAGATGAGTTCAGTCAACCCAACGGTTTAAAATATGGTATTGAAGTTCCTCTTGCAGTTCAGGAAGTTCAGCATATCTTTGTATCCTCCATCTTTGGTTCTATTGCTTACTACTTAAGGTCATAACATTGGAACGATAGGTGTGTCAGCTAAGGCACGCTGACAATAGCCATGTTTCGCAGATTGAGTTACGTACCGTAAGCATGAGCCCTAACGTAACAAACACGTGATTTCCCTAGTGAAGTGTGCAAATCAGCCTTTGCTGGTTTTGGTTGTTGTTTGTTTTAAACCTACGATTAAACCTCTTATTAATTAGGGAGAATGGAGGAATCCTCTCTCCCGTTCAAAATTATGAATCATTTTTAAGGAGAAATTTTTGCATAAGGGAACAATATTTTTTTTTCACTCATCCACAGACACATTCTAGGATGTGTTTTGTCAAATTACGACTCATCAGTGTTCCTGGTCCATGTAGTTCTTGAATGACTCAATTTTCCAGTCCTCCAGGTCTTTCCTTTCTCTTATCTTGTCTCCTGAACATGGAGATCCTTAGCTTTACAGGCCTAGGCTCTCTTCCAGCTATTCTTCCTGGACCTAAACTTCTGGACTGGTCTTTGCGGCTTCTGTCTCTGTGATTTCGAAATATAATATCATGACAGGACTTATTACAACATGTTTTTTTTACACCCCTCCCCTTTTTTAATCTTCAGTTCCTGATCTATGTTGTTCTTGTGCACATCAATGCTTCAGTGTTCCGGGTCTTTTTCTTACCTGTCCATGACTATCTCTAGCTTAAGGCTCGGAAGTATCTCTTCCAGTTTCTCTTCGTGGTCTCTAATTTCAGATCAGGTCTTTGCATCTCCGCCTTTTGTGATCTCTAACCATGATATGATGATCAGAATTATTATAAAATTGGAGAAAACAAATTGAAAAAGAAAATACAAAAAAAAACATTTTCATTCAAATGGTGTGTATATGAAGTATTGACAAGAAATGGGATTATTTGTCAGGAAATATCTGTCTAGACAGTTGGTACTGACCAGGTACAAGCGCGCTATGGAGAGTGTGTGGTCCACTGCTCCACTGCTCCACTGCTCCACTGAATGCTCACACAGTTACATTACATAACAATCACATGATCCGTGACAGTTATACCAGCAGCAGCAGAAGATTTCACTGGTCTTAACAGCTGACCAGACTGACCAGGTGCAAGCGCACTATGGAGAGTGTGTGGTCCACTGCTCCACTGAATGCTCACACAGTTACATTACATAACAATCACGTGATCCGAGACAGTTATACCAGCAGCAGCAGCAGATTTCACTGGTCTTAACAGCTGACCAGACTGACCAGGTGCAAGCGCACTATGGAGAGTGTGTGGTCCACTGCTCCACTGAATGCTCACACAGTTACATTACATAACAATCACGTGATCCGAGACAGTTATACCAGCAGCAGCAGCAGATTTCACTGGTCTTAACAGCTGACCAGACTGACCAGGCCTAACGCTCGCTTGCGGCTTCCGATGTAAACAAGGCAGGCCGATTTGCACACGTCACTAGGGAAACCACGTGTTTGTTACGTTATGACCATGCTTACGGTACGTAACTCAATCTGCGAAACATGGCTAACGGCTCTTTATGGACACGGCCAGTGTATTACATCTACTTCGTGACAAGTGAACCATTGCACAACATGCTCTGAATTTCATCCATATTCTTTATTCTTTATCTTTGTTACAAAGAAGCAAAAAGTACATTGTGTATTAAACAAGAAATAATTTTAATGATAACCAATTCCTTCTTTCAAACGTCAGGTAGTGTAGTTAGGCTTCTAGAGCCTCTCGTGATCGGCAACAACAGGCAATAAGTGGTTTTAATGAATGTAGAAATAAATAAGTAGTAATTTCTGTGGCTAAAATAAATGGCACCTTATCCCATACAATATTTTTTTTTCCTCAAGAATAACGCTGGCTTACAAAAATGCAGTTCATAAGCAATATAGATATCCAGTATGTAATTGCAATTACCAACAGCTCTATTATAATTATATTCTAAAATAATCTGAAAAGTTAATTTCAGAATTTTACAGCCGCATACTATCGTATCTCGAGATATGAACTAAAATATCTCAAGTATACTATAGTACGTCAAATTACGATAGTATACGGTGTGGATATTCACGGAGCTCAAGATACGATATTTTAATTAATTGTAATTACGAGGTCATAATTGATGATATGACTCAGAGGTTTTGTCACAACATGCCCATGGTAATTGTCTGTATTTTGCCGAAAAATCTCGATTTCTGAAAAAATTCGACTTATGATAGTTTACGTTGCGACCCTCGATATATCGAGAGGTAAGAGAGAAGAGGATGAGAAAACAGGAAGAGAGAGAGAGATAGAGAGAGAGAGAGAGAGAGAGAGAGAGAGAGAGAGAGAGAGAGAGAGAGAGAGAGAGAGAAAGGGATAGAAATAGAGAGAGAGAGAGAGAGCGAGAAAGAGAGAGAGATAGAAAGAGAGAGAGATAGAGATAGAGAGAGAGACAGTGAGAGAGAGAGAGAGAGAGAGAGAGAGAGAGAGTGAGAGAGAGAGAGAGAGAGAGAGAGGGGGGGGGGGGTCCACAGACTGTCCACAACGACAGGCTAGCACCTTGCGCGTATGGGACAGGAGTAATCGACGGCGACGGGCGACTGAGACAGTGTTGTGGGCGACTACTCATTTCGGAGCAACTACAGTTCGATTATTCATAGCAGTTTCCAGTCTGACTATCTGCTGGGTCACAGAGAGGGAGCGAGAAACAGAGGGAAGAGAGAAACAGACAGTAATGGAGAGAGTGAAAGAGAGGAGGAAAATGCTGAAAAAAAAATTATAAAGAGATTGAAAAAAGATATAACAAGATAGAGAGAATTGGAGTATTTGCGTCTGAGATCGAAAGATAGATTAAAAGAAACCACGGTGAAGAGAAAAGCAGTAGAGAAATGAAAGACAGAATCAGAGGGATAGAAAGATATTGAGAGGTATAATAAGAGAGAGAAAAAAACTTGTTCGGAAATAAATACGGAGAAGAAAGATATGAAGATAGCAATAAATCAACATTAAAAAAAAAAAAAAAACAGAATAAAGTCTTTGAACTTCACCCCTATGAGAGAGAGAGAGAGAGAGAGAGAGAGAGAGAGAGAGAGAGAGAGAGAGAGAGAGAGAGAGAGAGAGAGAGAGAGAGAGAGAGAGAGAGAGAGACTGTATAAATAAATAAAAGAGAAAGAGTAGAGATACAAAAAAAGATTTTAAAAAGTGCGTCAAAAAATCAGAGAGACAAATAGATAAGGTGTGTGGTGGGGAAGAGAGAGAGAGAGAGAGAGAGAGAGAGAGAGAGAGAGAGAGAGAGAGAGAGAGAGAGAGTGAGAGAGAGAGCATATCATATCAGAGATAAGATCGGGAAAATGTGGAGATATAGATAGAGACAAATAGAAAAGAGTGTGTATGTCTGTGTGGTGAGCGAACGAGAGAGAGAGAGAGAGAGAGAGAGAGAGAGAGAGAGAGAGAGAGAGAGAGAGAGAGAGAGAGAGAGAGGGGGGGGGCGCGCGCGTCAGAAACGGTATTCGAGCAAACGACATTAATGTAATCAATAGTCACTATGCACCGTCTGTGAAAGATTACACCGTCCCCTTTGAAGAGGAAACTACCCTAGACCGCATTACGGACTTAGGTGATCGACAAATCTTAAAATATATTCCGCACAAGTCTGATGTTGTCGCCCATGCCATCCCGCTCCTGTACTGGCCTAGCAGACTGGCGAGCAAGGTTCTGACCTCAGTCCCACAATATCGCTTCGCTCCAATGATCTCAGCTTTTACTTCTGCTGAGTGGAGAGTCTTTGGGGACAGCGTTGTGTTGCAACTAGAGTCTAGATTCTAGATCTAGCCTTGTCTTGATATTGTAGCCAAGATCCAACCGTACGGACTGTAGAGATTTGTTCTTCAGACAGGTTTTCAAAGTGAATAGATCTAGATCTTAATTCTATGGGATCTCTAGATTTTGGTTTAGACACAGTATGTGGCCTAGATCTAGATCTGTGAATCTGTGTAAGAGTGTTAAGTAGCCAAGCGAAAGTTGTGTAGTGGTTTCTATTCTGTTCCATTAGATGCGTCTCTTATGTAGACCGACGGTAAACAGAGAAGTTTGTATAGACGTAAAGTTTATACAGGGCTTGCGGCTATGCAATGTGTTACCATGTGTCAGTGCGCACTTTATCTAACCCAACAAGATCGAGATCTAGGTCTAGATCTATGCCAAGAAAATCTAGTAATGCCAAACTTATAATACTAGCTAAGGAGTGTTGAGTGTTGTCTAGATTAGATACCTCAGGCCTGACTACTAAGTTAGTAATACGTTTTACCCAACGAATTGAGATCGAATTAAGATCTATTGTAAATCTGGACTAGATCTAATCTAGATTATACACGCATGAAATGAAAATCTAAAACACTAACCGTTTGTTGAGTTGGTTTTTCGATAATATTGGAAAAAATAGAGATCTAGATAGCAATTTTATGTTGTTTTTTTTCAGTTGTTAAAAGATCCTTTTTGGATATCTAGATCTACCCGGTAAATTTAGATCTAGATCCAGATTCAAGTAGAATACATGAAATTAGTGGTGCATTTTAGTCTACCAAATTGATTAAAAATGTGTCTAAAGGATGTGAATGTGTCTTTTATTTAAGCCCAGTTTATAAAATATGTTCATTTAATATCTTTTTTTTTTTGAATTCGTGAACAAATTTGAACCAAAACTAAATCTTGACTTACTTAGATCTAGATATAGAACCATTAGATATAACTCAATGATTTCTACAGTGACAACTACGGAATTCTTCGTTGTTGGATGATCTCTATTCAAATCCAGGGAATTTTCAGTAGCAGTCACAGCCTCTCTTGCATCTTCTTTTCCCCCAGGTGAGTATTGATTGTCTTACCTTGCTTTGTATAATGCATGGGTTTGAAGAAGGTTACACCACGAAACCCAGAGTGATAGTCTAGTCTTGTTCTTAGACAGGAGAAATTATAGTGTGAAAGGTATGAGGAAGTGGAGAGAAAAAAGATAGCTGGAGATACAGTCATGCAGGTAGACAGAGACAGAGAATGAGACAGTTAAAGAGAAAAATGACCACCTAGAACTCGAATTGTACAAAATAATATCGCACCCTAGGTGTGACATCCGGTGACAACCACTCTCTTAGAACAGACACTGTGTTCTACACTGCCTTCAAACAGATTGATCTAACGCTAATCTAAGCCTAGTGCCTCTATATTAGTTTTCTTCAGTGATTTATGTGGTCTCTGTAACCTTGAGCTATAGGCGTGGATTTAATTACACTTAAAACAAACTTTCTTTATCAAAGTCCGGCCATTTTATCAGGAGAATCTTATCAATTTAGTCGCAAGATGTAGTCCTTATGAAAGGGTACTAGATCAGTGATTGTTTATTTTAATATTTATCGACGGTTGGGGGCTATAACGTTAATTATGGGCCCGTCTTAGCCTAATCCTAGTTTTCCACTAACTTCTTTTTTGTACAACCCGAACGCATCTCTCCTGATGCATGGTCTGCAAACTCCCGCACCACTCCACACCTACACCCAACAAAACCTCCTCTCTCAACCTCTTGGGATGAAGTTGATGCGCACTTCAAGAAGCTTAATATACAATAGTTATTTATACACTAGGATTGTTACCCGTCTCAGCCTGCACTAAATTGCTGTGCGGTGATCAATTGATGGAGATATCACAAGTGTATCACTCAAAATAATAATAGAATCTAGTTCTTTTGTCGCCAAGTAGTTTGTACTATATCCATGATAGTGAAGGGTTACCAGTTTTCTAACATTGGGTCGATCTTCTTTTTGTTTTTTTTTTTAATTGTGAATTCGAGCATGAGAGCATGCTTTAGTTTTGTTTTTGTTTTTTTTTTAATCGCGATTTTTAGAAATCTGATGGAACACAAATCTTAATCTTAAACCGCTAATAAACTTTGGCTGCTGCTTAATTTTATCGTTCAAAACACCGGAGAAACGATGACCATTTCGGTGAAACACTCCATGCGACCGGCTGGTTCGAACCACGCCAATGTAATGCGTACATAATCATATACATGGGAATCAGAATGGCGGCTCATCTTTAAAAAAAAAACCACCCCAGTAAGACGAACTTACTATTTACCATATACATGATCTAATTATTGACTCTAGGCCATCATAGGTGATTGTTGGTATTAGAATTATTCGCTAGCAGCTGTAGATTACTAGATCTAGTAAACTTGTTATCATCATCAACGGAATGTGTTTTGTTCACCAGGAAAAAAAAAATTGGCGATTTTGTACCTATTTAAATGGATGAATTTTCACCTTCCTAGAAATAGTAACCTTCAACCAGTGAAAGGCAACAAACGTAGGGCAAGCTTAGTCATTGTATTCATACTTTTCTATATTGCTTAATCTTCCCCACGCCAGAGTGAGTCACTTTCTTCCCAGTTCGTTTCTAGGGTTAGCACCAGACCTGCACTGTTCGGCTGTCCACACTTGAAAGTGATAGTGAAGAGGGTAGCGGTATGTCTGATGCTGATCTTCAGTAGCAATATTGACGTCATTGACACCACTGAAAAACGACGCCCTTTACTGAGGTTATTTCTGGCGTTCATGAATTATTTTTAGAAAAGTTGTCACGTTAAAAGTGGAAAAACCTCGATAATCCCATCTCGATCATCAGTTGGACATTTTCTCAGAATACCAGGCATATTATATGACACCCATTTTTACGTTGCCTTACGTCATCAAGGCCTCAGTTTTATTTGAAGAACTAGAGGGCATAACAATGTCCCCTGTCAGAACGTGACCAGCAAAGTAAGGTCATAAAATCATGCCTCGAGACACAGCTAATCAAGACGAGTGGTATAAAAATATTAAATAAAACTCTCTTCTGATTGTCTTGCTAATGCAGATATACATCTTGATGCGCCTCGTTGAAATTTCTGTCACGCACGGCTAGAAATCACTACTTATATATTGTAATTCTGTAAAAAATGGCTCATTCAACTTGTGCTAAATGGTGCGTCAATTTCCTAGCCATGCACACAACATGGTAAAAGGCTCTGTGTGAACCTCGTTTCTTTTAAACACACCGGCAAAAACACTGTTTTAACCATGCGGATCGGCGGAGGCTTGCAATCATATTAAATATATATAGCGTATTTGTCTGTCTGTCTGTCTGTCTCTCTCTCTCTCTCTCTCTCTCTCTCTATATATATATATATATATATATATATATATATATATACATTTATATATATCACTCTGAGCGTACCTAATATGAACCGGGAACTCATGACTAACTAATATATATATATTCATATTGGGTATCTATTAGTTATGACTATATATATATATATATACATTTATATATATCACTCTGAGCGTACCTAATATGAACCGGGAACTCATGACTAACTAATATATATATTCATATTGGGTATCTATTAGTTAGTCATGAGTTCCCGGTTGATATTAGGTACGCTCAGAGTGATGGTTGGAGCTGAAAAATGTAATTAATTGCAGGCTTGCCATAGCCTCCGTCAAGCGCAGCTCACTGGGTGAGGCCGAAGTCTCGTCATCGCTAGCGGCATGGCTTGAATCTGCGTGAGAGAGCGCGAGAGTCGGAGCTGTTGCCCACATCGCCGGACTTCTCACCGCCACGTTGAAGGTAATACCAGAGAGGTTAGATGTGTAGATCTACACTCTCTGGGAATACCTTCACCGCCACGTTTAAGGTAATACCAGAGAGGTTAGATGTGTAGATCTACACTCTCTGGGAATACCTTCACCGCCACGTTTAAGGTAATACCAGAGAGGTTGGATGTGTAGATCTACACTCTCTGGGAATACCTTCACCGCCACGTTGAAGGTAATACCAGAGAGGTTAGATGTGTAGATCTACACTCTCTGGGAATACCTTCACCGCCACGTTGAAGGTAATACCAGAGAGGTTGGATGTATAGATCTACACTATCTGGTAATACCTGTTCCACATCCACATCCACACCACGACCGACTGTATAACAAACGGCTGTATTCCAGAGAGCTATGACAACACCCAGACCTAATATAGGTTATATCGTAGAAGGAAGTCTCTATGCACATTCCCTTTTGGTGACTATGTGGCTGATAGAGATCTATATTTTTACTGGACCGATCTTTCGATTGCTACTAATACTATTGTCAACATTGTCACGAGTTCCAGTTCAAACTGAAACTAGAATCTAGTAGACTCGTATCTTCAAACTAGAGTGCTTTCGGTTTTTATGCAATGCGACAACATAAGTTGCCGGACTACCAAGTCCCTCCTCTCTCCCTCCCCCCCCCCCCCAAATCTCCACTCTCCTAAAAAAAACAACAACGAAAAACAGCAACAACAATAACAACACAAGCACACCAAACAGCAACAACAATAACAACACAAGCACACCAAACAGCAACAACAATAACAACACAAGCACACCAAACAGCAACAACAATAACAACACAAGCACACCAAACAGCAACAACAATAACAACACAAGCACACCAAACAGCAACAACAATAACAACACAAGCACACCAAACAGCAACAACAATAACAACACAAGCACACCAAACAGCAACAACAATAACAACACAAGCACACCAAACAGCAACAACAATAACAACACAAGCACACCAAACAGCAACAACAATAACAACACAAGCACACCAAACAGCAACAACAATAACAACACAAGCACACCAAACAGCAACAACAATAACAACACAAGCACACCAAACAGCAACAACAATAACAACACAAGCACACCAAACAGCAACAACAATAACAACACAAGCACACCAAACAGCAACAACAATAACAACACAAGCACACCAAACAGCAACAACAATAACAACACAAGCACACCAAACAGCAACAACAACAACAACACAAGCACACCAAACAGCAACAACAATAACAACACAAGCACACCAAACAAACGGAAAAAAGCACACACACACACACACACACATACTTCTCCGACTCCTGGGTCGGAGTAACTTGTCAAGCTTTGAAAGGTCTCGCACGTTTGGGCACATTGCTAGGATGCTTTCAAGATTTTTTTTTTTCCATTTTGAAATGTCAACACAATGTTTTTGCTATGATGTAAAGGAAGTCTAACATGTATGGTTTTATGTTGTTAGAGTCCTCTAATTCAGTCTTGTTTGAGAGACCCGTGTAAACACCGCCTAGGCCCACATTCTTGGCGAAACAAACAAACATGATTTACTCGTTCTTTTGCCGCTAGGCTTGATTTTGCGAAAATGCTATTTTTAGAATATCACACGTTTACAAACAATACATTTTTAAAGATATAACTGACGCTTGGTTAATTATCACGCACGTATTGCAAGATGGAGTTCAATGTTCTTTCTTTCTTTCTTTATTATTCTTTAACAATACATCGAAATAAAAGCTCCGTCTAGTAAGGACAGGGTTGAAAAGTTCAACCTCATGCTTTGCTGTAGAACGGCGTGCCTCGATCTATGTTTAAGCGACCTTGCAGAATGATGTTGAGGCGTGTGCTTTACCAACAGGCCACCTCGGCGCCCTGTTATTTAATAGAATCAGAGAGGATAGATTAGATTCTCTCTGATAGAACCTATGGGCGGTGATAGTCTAATTTTGTGACTGTCAGTAAGTGAGTCTCATCTTCCAACTCCCGTCGGTGTTATGTTAAAATATGGAACAAAGGGATTATATTTTGCTTATGTACTGGGAGGGTTTCATCTTCCATCTCTCGACGGTGTTATGTTAGAATATGGAACAAAGGAGCAATATTGCATCTGTAGGTTTCATTTTCCATCTTTGTTAGACCATGGAGTAATTGATTTTTATACCTGCTTACCAACTACAGTGCTAGGTAATGAACGTAATGTGGAAACCATGCCTAGTTTGATTGGGTGCTTGGATTTCTATTTTCGTAACGTTTCACAACATACTCGACACCTGGTCAGAATAATTTGCCTAAATACATAAAGCACATGTACATTTCTTCACTATTTTTTCGTGGTTATTTTGGGATGCTATTAATCAGCTCACAAACTCTTGTACTTACTTATGTTTCGTGTGATTGGCGCGGCCAGTGACGCAAGCCTCGTTTTATGATAATCTTCTCTGTCTCTAATTTAATTTTAAACCAGTTTACGGATGTCTTGTCGTGGATCTAAATACAGCCTTTCTCCGCACTCGACACACATACATACACACAGCATGTCTGAAGCTTGATTAAATATTCCATACCTATCTTTGGACTTGAGATACCCTCATAGGCCATATGAACGACGATACTGTTAGACTGATTAAATATTCCATACCTATCTTTGGACTTGAGATACCCTCATAGGCCATATGAACGACGATACTGTTAGACTGATTAAATATTCCATACCTATCTTTGGACTTGAGATACCCTCATAGGCCATATGAACGACGATACTGTTAGACTGATTAAATATTCCATACCTATCTTTGGACTTGAGATACCCTCAAAGGCCATATGAACGACGATACTGTTAGACTGATTAAATATTCCACACCTATCTTTGGACTTGAGATACCCTCGTAGGCCATATGAACGACGATACTGTTAGACTGATTAAATATTCCATACCTATCTTTGGACTTGAGATACCCTCGTAGGCCATATGAACGACGATACTGTTAGACTGATTAAATATTCCATACCTATCTTTGGACTTGAGATATCCTCATAGGCCATATGAACGACGATACTGTTAGACTGATTAAATATTCCATACCTATCTTTGGACTTGAGATACCCTCATAGGCCATATGAACGACGATACTGTTAGACTGATTAAATATTCCATACCTATCTTTGGACTTGAGATACCCTCGTAGGCCATATGAACGACGATACTGTTAGACTGATTAAATATTCCATACCTATCTTTGGACTTGAGATACCTTCGTAGGCCATATGAACGACGATACTGTTAGACTGATTAAATATTCCATACCTATCTTTGGACTTGAGATACCCTCATAGGCCATATGAACGACGATACTGTTAGACTGATTAAAAAGTGTGGCGCTGGAAGTAATTTGTGCTATTTTTGGAAAAACGAAATTGTCCCTCTAGCCCACTCAGTGTATTTACGAGTTTTCATCATCAGCGAAGGGTATTCTAGTATTATATTTGGACCGACCGAGTTTCTGTGTTTTGTGTGCTGGTATCTGTTGGAAGGGAGTCGCTTAAATCTTGATGCATCTTCATCCTATTCCTCCCCCTCCTCCTTATATTTCTGATTCTGCTCCTTTTCCTCCTGATCAACAAAACTATCGTTTTTATAACCAAAATATCATAATGGTTCTTTTCGCCATCAACAGACACCTAATCTATCTTTGTCATTGTCGTCGTGTTTTTTTTTTTTTTGTTTTTTTTTTATTAACACATTCCAGACAGGCTCAGACGATGATTGGCGGTGCTAATACTTATGTAAACTTCATTGTCATCAAACCACAAGTTACCACACGACCTATACAACATGAGGTTGGGTTGCTCCTTGATATAACCCATACATAGTATTGTGACCACAGATCCGTTCAACATATCAAACAAGCCGCACCAAGCGTGTTGCTGGGGAGATCATAAATGGGTTGAACAATAGGTGAAACAAAAAGAAATTTTGACATTTTATGCTTATTACTTATCCTATATGGCCGCCGCGCTACTTAAAAAAGCCCATTCACTTAAAACAAGAAATCTCAATGCAAACACTGAGGTAGAGTCTCAAAATTTGGCAAGAAAATTTTAAACAAAGCGGCACAGCTTGTGTTCTAAAAGAATTGCATTTCGCTGATGAATATATATTTTCTATGAATTTTTATTTTTTATTTTTTTTTTTAGTTCTGTGTGTGTTGAAAATTACGGCAGTACTCACTAGTATAAAAGTAAGAAAATTTTTTTCTAGTGAATGTACATTCAGCGGCCAAGACTGCCTTTTGGTGCCTTACGCCTATTTGGAGGCAGATAAAGTTTAAATTTGCGTCTAAAAATACCTGAGTTGGCTGGTCTAAATCTTTGGATCTCAATCAAAGAAATGCAAATGGTATGAAAAGAAACGTTTGCCCGGTTTGTTCTGTAATGTTGATCTACTCTGCTCTGTTGTATTGTTCAATGAAAGCCAGTTTTGTGTTAGTGAAGATTTATTCATAGGTAAGATAAGACAATAGTTATGAAAGACATATCTCTTATGTAAACAGTTTTTGCCGAAATCGTCCTTAGTTAAAATCATGGTTCAATGTCCTCTCGCTCTATTGGTACAAGCGGAAAAAAAAAAAAAAAAAATTCTGCAGCAGGTGGACCAAAAGTTTTGGCTCGCGATAAGAATATGAAATTCTCAGCATAAGCCTTATATTATTTCGAAAAGCAAGCAAGAAATAAAATATGTAAGATTTTTTTTTTTAATAATAAATCCTTGTGTTTTACTAAGAATGATTTTTTTTTCAGGAAGTTGTGAAGACTGAGTAGAGAGGCTAGACAAAACTTTAAAACCCAGTTTCGCAGCTCTCACTTTGAGCATACAAAGTACCGGTATTTTAGAGAGAAGGAGTAGTCTTTGTAATTGCACTCAAATTCTTTGCTAGAGCAAGATTAATGGAAGGTGTCAAGTTTTGTGTCAGACTAATATCTGAATAGGTAGAGAGACTTATGGAAAAAGATAAGAGAGAGAGAGAGAGAGAGAGAGAGAGAGAGAGAGAGAGAGAGAGAGAGAGAGAGAGAGAGTGAAAAAAAAAGGTAGAGAGAAATGAAGAGAGAGAAATTGAGAAAAAACCCAGATAGGGAGAGAGGGAGAGATAAATAGAGAGAGAGAGAGAGAGAGAGAGAGAGAGAGAGAGAGAGATAGATAGTTAAAGAAAGAGAGAATGGAAGAGGGAGAGAAAGAAAGAGAGAGGTGGAGAGAAACGGAGGAGAAAGATAGAGAGAAAATTAGAGAGATTTTCGGGATCTTTCTATTTTTATGTCGTTCTGTCTAAGATCTGTTTTAAACTCTCGATCGGATTCAGTGTTTCAGCAAGACCATAGAGTTATATTTGGACTATTGGTGTACCTGTAGGCCATAGGAGATTTTTTTTTTTTTATTATTTTATTATTTTACAAAGTGCCAACGGTAACTGGATAAGCGTGGTAATTTTTTTTGGTTACAAATTTTTGAATCAATCTTTTCCCCATGGGGCTTCTTCTTTAAAGTTTGTCTTACAGGCTGAATATCTTGAGTAAATACTGCGGCACGTTATTCTTGAAACGCTTCCCCCCCTTCTCTTTTCTCTCTCTCTCTCTGTGTCTCTCTGTCTATCTCTCTCTCTCTCTCTGTCTATCTGGTGCTTGATGTGGTGGCTGAGTTGTATGCGCCCTCCCCTCCTCCTTTCTCTCTCTCTCTCTCTCTCTCTCTCTCTCTCTCTCTCTCTCTATCTTTCTGTCTCTCTGGTGCTTGATGTGGTGGCTGAGTTGTATGCCCCCTCCCCTCCTCCTTTCTCTCTCTCTCTCTCTCTCTCTCTCTCTCTCTCTCTCTCTCTCTGGTGCTTGATGTGGTGGCTGAGTTGTATGCTCTCCAGATTGAGCAACTGTAGGAATCTGTCTCAAGGATCAATTCCTGCCGCTGGTCGTGGTGGCACTAAAGACTTGACATCCGTGGTTCCTGGGTTCTTGGGCACTTAACAAATTCAAAAGAGATCCGAGATTTTTTATTTTTTTTTTAACTTGTGAGTCGAAGTGTGTAAAGTTACTAAACTCATTTGGGATAAGTGTGTGCATCTTGAAAACGAAAGGAATCGACATGTCAACACTTGAATCAGAATCAACACTTGAGATCATAGAATCTTGTTATTATCATTATTGGTCTCAGCCTCCATTCAGACTCGAATCCCAGAATTCTTTATATAGATAGCGCTAGTACGAACTAGTTAGCCGGCTTTACCAGTTTGTAGCTCACTTTGGACATTACCCAATCATGGAGACATTGTCATAATATCCTCTGACCGTTCAAAGCCCCTAAAATAATAATGCCAATTTTCTCTTAAAATTTTAACGTCATCTGTTATTGAAGGATGTGGAAAGCACTTTCGGGGGAATTCATGTGGAAAGATTTGAGCCGCAGTAAATTGTATTTCTTAATATCACAGCTTGTCGCCCATGCCCTATGTAAGATCGCTAGAAACTTTTCGTTTCTCGCTGGGAATTATGATTAAAAAAAAAATCTCTGACGTAATCCATACCTGTTTAATTCACTTGAAAATTTTAGCTGTATGGAGAAGTTTCGACGAGTAAACGGCGCTTTCAAACGGCGAGTTAAAGCACATAATGTATCTCCTCTGGTCGACTAACTCTACCTCGGAGTTTAAAACCAACTCCGTGGTGCGCCAGGAATAAAATATCCGGCTTGATGCTCTGTCATCTCCAGGGGGATGAAGAGACCTAGGGGGCGCTGATCTGAACGCTCTCGTGTTTACTCGTGTCAAACATCCCTGGTCTAAAGACACGGAGCATGCGCGCAGTGGCGTCAGCTTCAGAGACTGTTCAAACTCCTTCTCCCACCTTTTTAGTCGGTGGTTAATTTTAGCTTCATCAAATTCATACTGGTAAATTCGTGGGCAAAGTCCAGCATCTGCTGTCGTAATGCTAATATTGCTATTTACAGAGAAATTTATCTCGAATTGTGGAATCTGCCAAACCAGCTTGAGTTTTCCAAGTTTTTCTGTAAGACATTTCTAATGTAACATACACATTTCTAATGTAACCTCTTTTCGTGGCCCTTTTGTATTTGAATTTGAGGACATGTTATTACAACACATTCCATGGGCACGAAATGTAAAAAAAAAATTATGAGCATAAAGAGTTGACTCTCCTTTCTTTTATATCGTTTATTGTATTATTTTTCTTTTAAATCTTTTCACGTAACTGCTAACAAATCCAAAATTTTAAAGTTTCAAGACACACCATCATCGCTAATTGATTGTTTGCTGTCTGTTGATTCCTCAGACAAATAGCATCTTTTAAACTCAATAGGTTTGAGGATCTTTGCTGACAATTTATGCCTTCTCGAGATTTTGATCATTATGTTGTTCTTGTTGTTGTACTTGTTCTTGTTGTCGTCATCATCATTATTATCATTAATATCAGCATCATCATCATCATCACCATGAACATCATTAACATCATCATCATCATCATCATCATCAGCATCACCATCATCATCATCACCTTGAACATCATTAACATCATCATCATGATTGTGCAACATCTATCGCCTAACAATATCTCCTTACTCTATCAATTATCTCTACAGTTGTCCCCTTGACCTCCACGTCTTTTATGTCAACACCAACATCTTCGTCTTTATCATAACTCGAAGCTCATAAATTGATAACACCATTATGTTCATCATCATCACCATCACCGACACCGTCTTCACCAAATCGTCCTCTGTGTCCTCTTTTATTGCCCAACCGATCCTCTACAACCTCCTCTCTCCCTCTCATGTTTTTATTGTCCTCATACTCCACGTTTTCATCATGATCACCACCACCACCACCACCACCATCATCATTATCATAGTCATTATCATCATCAACCAACGGTTTCTTTGGTACAGCTCAACGTTACCTTATCTAGTCATCGGGTTTTCTCTACCCTCGTCAGTCGTTACAAACCTTGGGGACAGAATAGAGTTACCAACCTTTGCCTAAGCAAACAATCTGTTTACCTCCCCTTCTCGATATTCAGATCAGACTGATTCGCCCGAGCAGGAGATCTCACAGGAAAACAGGAACGTACAGTCCTGTACCCTTGCCACTCAGCCTTTCGTATGACAATGTAAGCGAGACTCTTAAGTCCAATACTTGAGATGGAAATGAGCCAAAATGTGAATTTCGGACACGCATTTTCTTCAGTTTATTGCATTATCATAACACAAGAAAGAAGGACGAAACAGTTACTGACACTTACGAAAATGCAACAGTAATCTTTCAAAATACCATTTTGGCCAACTTATTACCTTGCGGATAAGTTGGCTGTTCGACACAATTTGGCTTTTTGATGAGGAAAAAAACAAAAAAAACAAAAAAAAAACAAAAAAAACACACACACACACACAACCAACAAACAAAAAAAACCAAAAGAAAAAGAAAAACGCGTTAACTGCATTATCAATGTCACCCACTTGTGATCTTCAAAATACATGATTGTAGGAAGAAAGCTGAGGACAAATTAAGAAAAAGTAATAAAATATTTCCACTAATTGTAATTACTTGTATTTAACTTTAAAACATAATGATTAAAACCAGCTTTGCAAAGGACTTTTTTTTAAAATTAAACCCCATCTCTCTCTCTCTCTCTCTCTCTCTCTCTCTCTCTCTCTCTCTCTCTCTCTCTCTCTCTCTCTCTCTCTCTCTCTCTTTCTCATGCAAACATTTCTCTGTGCTTATCCTAACAGGCACCTTCTCTCCCTCGCTCCCCCTCTCTCTCTTTCTCTCCCTCCCTCCCTCTCTCTCTCTCTTTCCCAATTTCTTTCCTATGCAAACACTTCTTCTTGTTTATCCTAACAGGCACTTTCTCCGTTCCCTTCTCTCAGTCACCTCTCTTTGCCTTTTATTATGAACTCTAATTATTCCCCAGCCCTCCCCTAGTACACTTATACACAAACTCGCCCTTCAATCTCCCCCCCCTCCCCTTCCCCCCCTCCACTCATTCTCCTAAGACCCTCGTGTTATGTTTGTCCTCCCATTGGCTGTAAAGGATTCACAAACACAAACCATGTAATCCCAGCCTGTTTCCCCTGAACCCAACCTCCTGCCCATGCTCGGTGGGAGTCACTGGACAGAATCGTGTCTGGTCAGTCCGAGTGGGGGTCCAACAGTCTAGAGCCACAGCCTTCCGTATCCAGTGTAGGCCATGCTAGAGCCCAGGTCTTCGGGTTGACGTGCCAAGTCGTGACCCAACAAGGTCCAACAGTCTAGAGCCGCAGCCCTCTGTATCCAGTGTAGGCCATGCTAGAGCCCAGGTCTTCGGGTTGACGTGCCAAGTCGTGACCCAACAAGGTCCAACAGTCTAGAGCCACAGCCCTCTGTATCCAGTGTAGGCCATGCTAGAGCCCAGGTCTCCGGGTTGACGTGCCAAGTCGTGACCCAACAAGGTCCAACAGTCTAGAGCCACAGCCCTCTGTATCCAGTGTAGGCCATGCTAGAGCCCAGGTCTTCGGGTTGTCATGATGGGAGTCACTGGACAGAATCGTGTCTGGCCAGTCCGAGTGAAGGTCCAACAGTCTAGAGCCACAGCCCTCTGTATCCAGTATAGGCCATGCTAGAGCCCAGGTCTTCGGGTTGACATGGTGGGAGTATCTGGACAGAATCTTGTCTGGCCGGTCCGAGTGAAGGTCCAACAGTCTAAAGCCGCAGCCCTCTGTATCCAGTATAGGCCATGCTAGAGCCCAGGTCTTCGGGTTGCCATGGTGAGAGGCACTGGACAGAATCGTGTCTGGTCGGTCCGAGAGAAGGTCCAACAGTCTAGAGCCACAGCCCTCTGTATCCAGTGTTGGCCATGCTAGAGCCCAGGTCTTCGGGTTGCCATGGTGAGAGGCACTGGACAGAATCGTGTCTGGTCGGTCCGAGAGAAGGTCCAACAGTCTAGCCACAGCCCTCTGTATCTAGTGTAGGCCATGCTAGAGCCCAGGTCTTCGGGTTGACATGGTGGGAGTCACTGGACAGAATCGTGTCGGGCCAGTCCGAGAGAAGGTCCAACAGTCTAGAGCCGCAGCCCTCTGTATCCAGTATAGGCCATGCTAGAGCCCAGGTCTTCGGGTTGACGTGCCAAGTCGTGACCCAACACGGTCCAACAGTCTAGAGCCACAGCCCTCTGTATCCAGTATAGGCCATGCTAGAGCCCAGGTCTTCGGGTTGACATGGTGGGAGTCACTGGACAGAATCGTGTCGGGCCAGTCCGAGAGAAGGTCCAACAGTCTAGAGCCACAGCCCTCTGTATCCAGTATAGGCCATGCTAGAGCCCAGGTCTTCAGGTTGACATGGTGGGAGTCACTGGACAGAATCGTGTCTGGTCGGTCCGAGAGAAGGTCCAACAGTCTAGAGCCACAGCCCTCTGTATCCAGTATAGGCCATGCTAGAGCCCAGGTCTTCGGGTTGACATGGTGGGAGTCACTGGACAGAATCGTGTCGGGCCAGTCCGAGTGGGGGTCCAACAGTCTAGAGCCACAGCCCTCTGTATCCAGTATAGGCCATGCTAGAGCCCAGGTCTTCGGGTTGACATGCCAAGTCGTGACCCAACACGGTCCAACAGTCTAGAGCCACAGCCCTCTGTATCCAGTGTAGGCCATGCTAGAGCCCAGGTCTTCGGGTTGACATGCCAAGTCGTGACCCAACAAGGTCCAACAGTCTAGAGCCACAGCCCTCTGTATCCAGTGTAGGCCATGCTAGAGCCCAGGTCTACGGGTTGACATGCCAAGTCGTGACCCAACACGGTCCAACAGTCTAGAGCCACAGCCCTCTGTATCCAGTACAGGCCATGCTAGAGCCCAGGTCTTCGGGTTGATATGGTGGGAGTCACTGGACAGAATCTTGTCTGGTCGGTCCGAGAGAAGGTCCAACAGTCTAGAGCCACAGCCCTCTGTATCCAGTGTAGGCCATGCTAGAGCCAAGGTCTTCGGGTTGACATGCCAAGTCGTGACCCAACACGGTCCAACAGTCTAGAGCCACAACCCTCTGTATCCAGTGTAGGCCATGCTAGAGCCCAGGTCTTCGGGTTGACATGCCAAGTCGTGACCCAACACGGTCCAACAGTCTAGAGCCACAGCCCTCTGTATCCAGTATAGGCCATGCTAGAGCCCAGGTCTTCGGGTTGACGTGCCAAGTCGTGACCCAACAAGGTCCAACAGTCAAGAGCCACATCCCTCTGTATCCAGTGTAGGCCATGCTAGAGCTCAGGTCTTCGGGTTGACGTGCCAAGTCGTGACCCAACAAGGTCCAACAGTCAAGAGCCACAGCCTCTGTATCCAGTATAGGCCATGCTAGAGCCCAGGTCTTCGGGTTGACGTGCCAAGTCGTGACCCAACAGGACTTCTCTATCAGAAGTGATTCTGAGCAACCTTAGACTTCTAGGGGACACAACCGCCCAAGATACGAGAGTGATTCCGAGCAACTTTAGACTTCTAGGGGACACAACCGAACAAGATACGAGAGTGATTCCGAGCAACTTTAGACTTCTAGGGGACACAACCGCCCAAGATACGAGAGTGATTCCGAGCAACTTTAGACTTCTAGGGGACACAACCGCCCAAGATACGAGAGTGATTCCGAGCAACTTTAGACTTCTAGGGGACACAACCGCCCAAGATACGAGAGTGATTCCGAGCAACTTTAGACTTCTAGGGGACACAACCGCCCAAGATACGAGAGTGATTCCGAGCAACTTTAGACTTCTAGGGGACACAACCGAACAAGATACGAGAGTGATTCCGAGCAACTTTAGACTTCTAGGGGACACAACCGCCCAAGATACGAGAGTGATTCCGAGCAACTTTAGACTTCTAGGGGACACAACCGCCCAAGATACGAGAGTGATTCCGAGCAACTTTAGACTTCTAGGGGACACAACCGCCCAAGATACGAGAGTGATTCCGAGCAACTTTAGACTTCTAGGGGACACAACCGCCCAAGATACGAGAGCTACTTGGCAGTGCATCAGAAGGCGAAACACGATGATGGTCCGCAGTGATCCGTTTTTCTAGTTCACCACCTCCGCTCGTAGACTTGTACATGTACTTGAGAGTAGGGTGCGTCAGTTGCAAAGCGTTGGTCGATGTAACAGTGTGAAATTAATATCTTTACAATAACATCACCAAACAAAAAAACAAAAAAACAAAATAAAACAAAAAAAAAAACAAAAAAAAAAACTACCCACCTTGGGGTTGATTGGTAAGGAATAATAAAACAAACATCGCTACGAACAATATAAAAAAAAGAATAAATAAGAAAGGATGGGAGAAACCAATCTTAAAGGGTGAGGCGGTGCGGTTGAGGAAATTTCAGGCCTACTATATTATCTGCAAATAAAAAAGAAAGGTTGTTTCTGTTGATGCCTATTAATAGCAAAATAAAGCAAGGATTTTGTTCTTTTCCCATTATTCTCACTTGCTTTTGCTTGAACGCTTTGTTGTTTCTCCGTCTGAATTTGTAATTTATCCTTCTCCTCCTCCGCCTCCTCCTCTGTCTCCTTCCTCTTCTCGTTCTTCTTATTCTTGCTCTACTTGATCTTCTTCTTGTTTTTGTCCCCGCCTTCCCCCGTCTCTGTCAGTCTGTCTGTCTGTCTGCCTGTCTGTCTGTCTGTCTCTCTCTCTCTCTTACTCACCTTTTGAACCTTAACTTACACTGAATGATACCATGCCATTACATAGCATTTTTGAAGAGCGAGAAGCAATATTTTTTTTTTACATCTAGGATAACGTTCCGACTTTCAAATTGGTAAAAAAGTTGGACAGCTCATGAATGGGGGAGTCAGCATTCTACACATAAAGTGCCCGTCCCTCCCTCCTCCCTTCTCTCTCTCTATTTCTCTCTCTCTCTCCCTTATTCTTTCTCTCTATCTTTGTCTTTTTTTATTATCTCTGTGTCTCTCTGTCTCGTTGTCTCTCTATCACTTTCTTATGTTTCTTTATAGTGTTTCTGTCACGCTACCTTCTTTGCCCGCCTCCCTTTATTTCTGTCTGTCTGTCTGTCTGTCTGTCTGTCTGTCTGTCTGTCTCTGTCTCTCTCTCTCTCTCTCTCTCTCTGTGTGTTTCTATCACACACCTTTATCCCAACATTGTCACCTGACCCAGGTCGTTGCGCTCTTGGCGTGTCGTCTCCATCCTCCACCAGGACTCAATCAAGGTGAGGAGGTGGATGACTCAGCTCCAATCAGTTCAGGCCCGGCCACTGCGGCCAGCCCACACCGCCTTGCCCTGTCACTGTCAGGATGATCCCGCTGGAATGTTTGATTCTGATCTACACCTCGGCCCCAGTGTGTCTCCTTGCTGGTCCTCGATCACGATCTCCTAATTCGCTCGGCACTCTTGATCTCAGATTGTCATGTATAGCAAGACAAGACAAGACAACTAGACTGATGTTATAGATCCTCGCATTGCTACATATACTTAAACAAATCTGTGTTTAATTTTTGCCCCCTTTGGCTTACTGCGATTAAGATGTACCAAAATATCGCCCCTCTGATGAAAAACGACCAGCTTAGAGCTGATTGCGTCGTTTCTAACTCAAACCAAAGTACCCTAAGCAGAGGTTTGGCTAGGGCTAAACGTGACTCAGTGCAAGCCTAATTTCCGTTTGTCAGATGTTTTCGCACTATCTTACACAGACTATCTTTTCTCGTTTTAAGACATGATTCCGGTATTCCCACCAAATCGACGTGGCGTATATGACATCGCAACCCCGTCGAAATAAAAGATTTTTCCTTCTATTTTCATTCCAACCCATAGTTCTACCAGAGACCACAGTATTGAGACACACCGAAAAGCCGACGTTGATCATTAGAGAAAGTGAGCTCTGCATACAGAAAAGAGACTGGTCTAGATTGTTTACCCTAAGATTTCCACCTTCCAGGCGGAGCTTCAACCATGATCTTACCATCACATAACTTGCTCGATGACTTCCGGACTTGAGTCGGAGGTCTTGTGAGAGACAATCGTCTTTGGAAATGATACTCTGGAATTGTCGAGTTAGTCATAACAGTGAAGAAAAGACAAGTCGATCATTAAAATAAGGAACTCTGGCTCAATTCCGTTGTCATTATATCTTCCACCCCCACCCCACCTGCTTAGTTTTTCATTGACAAACCTTTTTTATCGCCTGCCTCTCTTCTCTAGCCTTAGAATGTTACAGCGAGACGATGGGGAAAAAACGTCTAATAACTAGTTGTACTACTGCGCTAAACGTTATAAAACACAATCTTCGAATTACTGTTTAGTATTTGAGCTTACTGGTTCCCTAACGCAGTCTGATGATTGCATCGAAAATCTGAATTCAGACTGATCTGCCTAGATCAAGGACATTCTCATTGTTTTCTTTGTCTCTCGATGATTTGTAAACACAAAACATGCTCCCGAAACTTTGAGCACCACTCCGCGACCTCTTGACCTCTACTTCCCTTAATGCTCAACACTCTAGAGCTACACAAACCAGCAATACTGGACTCGGACAAGACTCGTGAGACCCAATTAGGTTCAAATCTATTGAATGTGGTGGTTGTAGAAATACATGTACATTAAGGTTGACCCGAAAGTGGAGTTCCGCCACTGGACAACGCTGCTGGCAGCTTGTGATGGCGTAGTAACTAGTATAAAAGGACAAGAGCTCGATAAGATAATATGGTGTAAACATTGATTCCATTACAACTTACAGACGTTTAAGTATGCATTCACAAACATAAGTTGGCTCCAGCACACGCCGCGCCTGGTGGATTCATAGATAGAAGTGAGAGGGAAAGGTAAGAAGAGGAGGTGAGGTTCAAGATGGATTAAGCGAGATAGAGATAGATAGATGTTCAGAGATAGAGGAGGAGGAGGAGGAGGAGGAGGAGGAGGAGGAGAAGAAGAAGAAGAAGAAAAAGAAGAAGAAGAAGAAGAAGAAGAAGAAGAAGAAGAAGAAGAAGAAGAAGAAGAAGAAGAAGAAGAAGAAGAAGAAGAAGAAAGGTAAATAATTTTAAAAAAATACATAAGCAACAACAATATAAATAATACGAAGCGAAGATCTAGCACTGCCACCAACAAGGTGATCTGATGCCTTTTCTGCTCTCTTAAGAAACCGTCGTTGGTCAGAACGAGGTTGATGCACCGTAGATTTGAGTACCGAACCCGCCAAGAATGGTCCCAGTGTATATCTTGGCGGAAATTTTAACTCTACATCCACTGGTGCTCTTGGGGAAAAGAGCAGGAAAAAAAAAAACGTAAAGAAAGAGACTGTGGAACGCATAATACACAAAGAAGGATTCTGCTTCTCATTCAGTAAAATTTAATCTAACCTGGCATGGATGTTTCTTATCTGTAAACAAAACAAACGATGCTTCTGTTTTATCCGAGGTGTGTCTGATTTATTGCAAGGGTGATGATACCAGTACTAGAAGTCAAGATCTGTCATCTAGCAGAGATGGCATATACGGAGAACCACAAAATAAGGAACGAAACCTGTGCAGAGAACCTCCGACCCCCCCCCTTACTGGGTTTCAGTACAAGAATTAAAAAGTCGATCTGTGAGCCCAACTTTCACAGATCTAAAGCAATACCAACAGTTGGCTGATAGTGTAGAATACAAAACTATTTATAGATATTTAAAACGATTAGTCCGTTATCACGTAGGTTTAAATAAATGCGCAGCTAAGAATTCCCGAAAGGCGGTGCACCATTATGCACTTTATGCGGTAACCGCAAGTTTTTAAGGCCCTATGCGTTTAAAAAGATCTTAAAATAGATTTGGAAAGTAGTCTTAGTCGATTTCCCATATTTTGAAACCTGTCTGAGGTCAGAGCAGTCTGTATGGAGTTGAGGCTGTAAACATCCTTTTAAGAGGCGTTGACAGATGTAGTTACTGTCAGTTGACAGATGTAGTTACTGTCAGTTGACAGATGTAGTTACTGTCAGTTGACAGATGTAGTTACTGTCAGTTGACAGATGTAGTTACTGTCAGTTGACAGATGTAGTTACTGTCAGTTGACAGATGTAGTTACTGTCAGTTGACAGATGTAGTTACTGTCAGTTGACAGATGTAGTTACTGTCAGTTGACAGATGTAGTTACTGTCAGTTGACAGATGTAGTTACTGTCAGTTGACAGATGTAGTTACTGTCAGTTGACAGATGTAGTTACTGTCAGTTGACAGATGTAGTTACTGTCAGTTGACAGATGTAGTTACTGTCAGTTGACAGATGTAGTTACTGTCAGTTGACAGATGTAGTTACTGTCAGTTGACAGATGTAGTTACTGTCACGTGGATTATTCGGGAGAGGGAAGGTATAGTTTGCTTAATACTAGCGTGGACACGAGATCTTCTTTGATGAAAGTGGTGCGAAAAACTTGCACCTAAACTGAGTAGGTTGCAGGTTTGAATAAAAACGACATGATGCGCTACACGGTATGACGGCTCAAGCATCTTTTCATGAAACACTGGAGATTTGTACTCCGCCACATGAATATATAAATAGATCTATAGGCTTACCTACCTTCATCTTTGATGTTCAGAATCAAAGGGAAAAAAAATAAGGGAAAAAAAAAAGAAATTTCCTGACATCATTTAAATTTGTGAACCAATTCGTTAATCGAGCAATGATTCATTACATTTTGTAGTTATTACTGGTATTGTCAATGTTGAAATTTGTGTTCCTTTCTTCCTCTCCTTCCCCAACATAAAAGAGGAAAAAATCGTGACTACCGGTGTATTTCTCAAACAAAATCGCGCATGAACTTTTCAAATTTCAGTTACAAGTACTGTTTGAATAATTAGGAAAGACAAAGTTAATTTGAAAGGTGTTACTAAGTCGGCCTATCTTGATAAAGACGAGTGACGAAGTCTGATTATTCATTTATGTTTTGACATAACTTCTGAAATTTTCATTTCTCGATGGAATGATTGTATGTTTCTGAATCTTATAAAAATTATGCGCGTGAAGTTTCCATCCGTTGTCTACAGTATTATGTATCCACAGTTTTGATTTAGTCCTCACATCCGAGCACACACCCACACATACTGTTGAACTTCCTCCTCGTCTCTTCCGTGATCTTGGTCCAATAATACTCTTAGTTTTCACCTTTTTGTCTGCCCTCATTGTCCTGCTGTCTATTTGCTCTACTTCTCTTGCCCGTGGCTCGCTTCATTAAAGCTCTGAGACACTCAATTAATTTTGTTTTTTGTTTTTTTTTCTCTAAATGGAGAACTGTTCACCGTCTTCCAGTTGAGCCTTCGATCCGTCCAACCCCATTTTTGCCCGCAAGCTGAATTTTGTCTGTAGGAAACAAACTCAACTTTTCCATTGAGACCTTGACCGATGACGCCAAAGGGTTTGTGTCTCGCAGCGAGACGGGTGTCCTAGGTTTTCCCTGTGACCGCTGACGCTCTGTCAGATCGTGACAAGGAAGACTTCGATCGGCAGGAAGCGTGACCCAAGTGAGCAATTCATCACCCCCAGAGTCGCACGCGCGCTAATCAGGCCTGGAGGACTCACCTGGGCGTTGGATGGAGGGCGGAGGAAGTAGGAGATAGAGAGAGTGAGAGAAAATGGAAGATGAGAAATAGTGCATGAGATACATAGACAGATAGATCGATAGATGTATTATATTATCACTTAGATATAATTATAGATGGATAAGCATAGAGATAGAGAACAAATAAGATTAGTAAGCGAGAGAGAGAGAGAGAGAGAGAGAGAGAGAGAGAGAGAGAGAGAGAGAGAGAGAGAGAGAGAGAGAGAGAGAGAGAGAGAGAGAGAGAGAATAGGGAGAAAGAGAAGACATTTATTACTCAAGTTTAGACTGTTAGGCCACGTGTTGTATTATTTATGGTATACTTAAGCAGCCTAACCATAATTAGACATAATTCTTATCTTGACTCTTGATATGAGCACAATAGAATATAAGATGATAAATAACTTTGGAGAGAAAAGGGAAGGAGATATTCTCATATTTTGTTTCGATGTCAGATTGCCATAAAACACAAAATCATGCTACCTCTAACTCTTAAGAAATGGGGGAAATACTGAAAGGCAAAACACTAACTTAAGCTTCTCTTTTCTCCATTGCTCTCTCTCTCTCTCTCTCTCTCTCTCTCTCTCTCTCTCTCTCTCTCTCTCCCTCCCTCCCTCTCCTCTCCTCTCCTTCTCTTCCGCTTCTTTCATCCCCCTCTCTTACTTTCTCTCTCTCCCCTCCCCCTCCCTTTCTTCACCCCTCTCTCTCTCTCTCTTTCTCTCTCTCTCTCTCTCTCTCTCTCTCTCTCTCTCTCTCTCTCTCTGTATGTCCCTCTCTTCCTCTGTCTCTTTCTCTGACTTTCTCTCTATATATACTCATCTTCGTGCAAGCCCATTTTACCTATCTTATTTCCACGACTGAAGTCATTGAGTCACAAACATCTAGTGCCAGTTTAGCAGCCCAAGTATTTTGATTGTGTGTCATCGATCTTTAACGCTATTTTGAAAGGGAAACATATTAACTATCTGTGCTCTGAAACTGTTTTCCCCTTTAAACAATTTACTCCAAAAGTCTTATCAAAATAATCCAACAGTATGAAGGCGTAGTGGAGACACTAGTCACGCCTACCACTACGTCATGTACTTGTAAACCAGATCATTTGTGCCCCGTCTACGACCAGCAGCTTAAGGCCTATACTCCACGAAGCCAGAATGCGGTTTATGTAGACGGACTTTATCAAATACTCGGTCTAGTAAATAAAACATCAATATTAAAAGATAAACAGCTGAAATTTTCATCCTTACACTTGGAGTAGGCCTGCACTGGCCATGAGCACTCAAGACGATAAATTTGAAATTTGTAGTGGACTGTACAGATGGACGTCGCACAAATTTAGGAATGGTAGACATTGATATTGATTGATATTGGATATAGGTTTCCCATATCTTGGTAATTTATAACATCAATTTAGCACACACGCACACACACACACACACACACTCTCTCTCTCTCTCACTCTCTCTCTCTCTCTATCTTTCTCACCTCGGACAGAAGGCAGTAAAAGTCATGACTGTACTCCCACCTATACAAAGCATTATCATTGGCTGCCGGAGGTAAATAATTTAGTTCGTGGCCATCAGCCCTCACTCTCCTGACCCTTCCCTGTCTCTACCGATGAAATACTGACACTTCTAAAGATGGCGTCGGAAACTTTTTGTGTTTTTCACTGTCGTTGTTTACAACAATCGCTAACCGGGAGAAGCTCACGCTAGCCAGGGCCCTCTACACCATCGACGTTAGCGCGGTACCCTCAAGTCTCTCCTTGTGTTTATTCCCGAAACATACTTCGCGACGCCTCTACTTACTTGTTTTCTCTCGATGATTGCGCAAAGCGAAAATGTCATCATATCTCTAGTACAACCTCTGTGCCCGTCAATAAATTAGTCAATAAAATAACTTCACTGTGTTTTACATACAGCACAGTTGGTTAAGTCGTTGGGAAATTTATTGTCTAATATTTGACATTTACTTTTTAGCATCAGGTAAAAAAAAAAAAAGAAAAACAGTCAAGGTCAAGTCAGATAAACACGTGTCCTTCAGCTGTGACGTAAGAAAACGCAATTTTTGCGAAGAAAAAAAATTTAAAGCTTTCAGTCAAAAATTGATTTGAAATACTTCACTGATAGTTCGTCTATGGATGTTATTGTAAATGTCTCAAGCAGATTTGACGGGAAACACAAATGACATTGCAAATGGCATGTCGATGTTAACAAAAGTACACAGGTATGAAATGTCTGCCACAGATTTGCGTAGGTTGAATAACTCGTAGATTCCGTTCCTAGTTTACACATATGTTAGTACAAGTCATCCTATTTGTTTGTTTCTTGGTTGTTGTTTTTTTAAAGACAGCACTATGGTGTGCAGATCATCAAACTGCATGTTTCTCCTTTCTTTACCGAAGAGCTCAGTGTTTGCTGAGCATGACAGGATTTAGCCGTATTTGAACCTGTTGAGCAGATTAGATGAGATTGGCTTTGTGGCTCTAGGCGTCTTTGGTCTTGACTCAGACAAGGCGATGGGTGCCGCCAAGAGATGCGGGTACGACCCCCCTCCAGACCATCTGACCTTTCTTCTGGTTTGACATCTTTCGACCTATTTATCATTCTCGAGTTAGATCTAGATTTGGAAGTGCTTCTTCTACTCTACTAGAATCTCTTAAGACAGGTTTGATTCTTTACCAGATGGAATTAATCGATCCAGTGATGACTGATGGAACCTGATAATAGGGAGGATGATTCAAAATATAAAAAAAAAATAAAAAAAAAACCAAAAACCAAAAATAACCAAACAAAAACAAAAAACAAACAAACAAAGAAACAATCAAAAGGGCATGATTGCAAAGATGATACTCCAAACTGGATATAACCGAGGATCGAAATTTTTCTTCGAGATCTCTGCGTGGAAGTTTCATGTCGATGCCAGCAGAGCTTCTCTCCAGAGTATCGAGCAGGCTTGATGAATCCAAGACTAGAAGTTCTGCTCAAGGATTTAATGCGCAACAGCATCTCTGTTGAATTATCCTAATTATCCTCATGGACTCAGTGCGAGTACCTACAATAAAGGAAATCGACTTAATCTCTACTTTCCCAATCTGTTTTT
>JAWDGP010002698.1:65000-77500 GCA_033675545.1 Elysia crispata | reverse complement strand
TCTCTCTCTCCCACTGGATGCAATCGTCTTTCTGCCAGTGTGACACACATCTCCGACAGTCTCATCCTAGCATGTAGCGAGGGAGAACGCGACCTGCGGGTATATAAAAATATCGTCTCGAGTGTAGAGCATCTAGAGATTTAGATTCTAGTTCTACCCGCAACTCTGTCTTGGCTATGTTATTGTTTTACTACTCAAAGCCTGAATCGTCCACGCACTGGTTTCGCTGGATATAAAACACAATTCGGATTTTAATGCGAGTATTTTTCAGGTCAGTTAGTTTTATTTTGTTTCTTATTTGTTTAAAAATATCTGAATTGTTCGTGCAGGTTCCCGATTTGATTAATCACTCGTCCAGAGTCTGATTTGAAACGATCCTTTCAGCTTCATACTGTCGGGTCGAGTTTTATTGGCAATTCCAAGCTTTGTGGAAACATGAAAAACATAAATCCTTTGAGAGAAAGCTTTTTTTTTTATATTTAAAAACAAACAAACAAAATAAAAAAAAGAAAGAAAAAAGAAATGAGCTTACTTTCATGAAAAAAAAAATCGGAAAAAAGCATTGTTCTAGAGCCTTGGACTCCGAGGAAGCACATAATCTACCTGGTGTGCTGGAAAACCTTTGTGTGGTTCTATTGTTGAGATGTAAGCTGTAACATTGTCACTGGCCCAGGATCGAGCAAGTGATGTGATATGGAGTCCCAGTAATTATAGAGTGGACACGAGTCCCAGTAATTACTAAGTGGACTCGAGAAAAATCAATTCCGTTGTATTGTGTCACACGTTGTGGGTCTGCTTAGTTAAGAAAAGAAAAAAACAACTTTCCTCTTATCAAACTGTAATTACACATATGAACCAGCTACAAACCTAGGACACGACATGTATAGGCCAGGTACCTGATAAAGGTTTTAGATTTGACGTTGTGGACCAGAGTTAAGTTCGCAGTTTAAGCGTTGACTTGACTTAACCTTTGATATAGAGGCGTTGGGAGAAGCTCCCTAGCCTACGCAACAGGAATAGGTGGCTGATTTTGTAGAATACAAACCCTTTTATAGATCTTTTTAAAGATTTAATATCCAATAGATTTAGATAAAATAATGCGCAGCTATGTCTTCTCAAAAGGGAATGCACCATTATGCATTTTTGTGGGAATCGCAAGTTTTCTGATATGGGTTAAATAGATCTTAAAAATAACTTTGGGAAATACAGAATTAGTGGATTTACCCTATTGTGCATCATCGTGCGAACCTGACAGCGAAAGTTCCGCAGTGTTTTCTACAGCTGCATGTATGCAATGTTCCCCTGTCATTTGGTATTAATCGGTGAAATTCTTAGAGTATATTCTTCGATTCAGCGCTTTGTAAATTAGCTGGGTTTTTTTTTATTTGTTAGTTAGATTTATTTTTTAAATCGTACCCATTTGTCAGCCTAAATACCATTTTTGATCATGCGGCTAGCATTTAAAAGTATCAAAGTAACACTCACTAAGCCTATTTAAAAAATTTTCATCATGAAAGAGAATAACTATAAAAAGAGGCATGCTTGTGACTATAATAAAATTGAAGTCCTTGGAATACTTACTCCTTTCATCAATCCAAACAATGTGTGGTTGAAAATAATGTTTCACCTTCTTGATCTTGTTCACCGTTGAACTGGTATTTTCATTTTGATCTGATAATCTCTCAATAAAGACGAAAGAAAATGTTTTCCTCATTTTTCATTTTTTCAAACAATCCGGATTTTGTAGACACTGATCCGGTTTTCTTTGTGGTTATAATGATCCGAATTTTCAGGAAACTCTTTTTAAACCAACAAGATCCCCCAATATATAATACATCCCAGGCAACAACCAGTAAAAAAAAAATAATAGTTTTTTTGTAATATGGCGCACCTTCTTTCTCATAGGCTTCAAAGACTCAACCGCCCTCTTCGTCGTAATACTTTGATTTTCGTTCTTCTTTTATGAAAAAAAATAGTATACGATTTGTATGAGTCATCTTGAACCGGTATAAACTCATTTTTCCCAGGACTCATAAATGGGAGAAAAAAAGTGATGATGTCACTTTACCGTAACTACGCTTACTACTGGTTCTATCACTCATCGTCGCTCGGCGACAGAATTCATCTTGCCCAGTGTTCTGTGTAAATTGATAAAAATAAAAAAAAAACCAGTTATCAGAAGAATTTCGACTCTATGTGCTGTGGTTGGAACTCACTAATCGATGTAACAAACAGAGCAGGTAGAGAGATGGTAAAGCCTAGGTTGTGGATCTTACACTGAAAATCAGTCAATTCTGAATTTTCTGAATTTTCTGAATTTATTCATTGTTCCTTCTAGTTCTCAAAGCTTATTATAAGGCTGTGTACCAAATAGACTCGAATTTTTTCGAAATTAATTATTTCGAGCGTTTTCATAATTATTGTTTGGACTCAGCACTGACACCATACTTTCGTTCCTTATGTAACGGATACGAGAATTCCCGAGGCTTACACCTAGCAGCGATGCCAGCGTTTTACTTCAGTTCAAGATGGTTTCACCTCGCCTGACGGGGTGTGGCTGACTTACCGAATATAAATTTTGAAAATGCAGATCTCTGATTACGTTACCTGTAGTTTTAATGAGAGTCCAGAACGCAGGAGCGGGATTGTCTTGTTGTGCTTTTGGAGAGCTCTGCAAGTTTTATATGCCACGCATTCCATTTCATGGCAGACCCGCACCAACACAGACCAAATCCGACAAGAGCGATTTTTTCCCCCACTCTGTGAAGCGGTTTACGCATACGAAGACAAATCGACCAATTCTGTATGTTCCAACTCTATTTTAAGATCTTTTTAAGCGTATTGTAAGAAGACTTGCGATTTCCGCTAAAAGTGCATAATGGTGCAAAGCCTTTCGGGAATTCATATCTGCGCATTTATTTAAACCTATATGACAATGAACTTGAAAAAGGATCTATAGATAGGTTCGGATTCTACTTAATTAAGCAACGAATCTTAACATCTTGGTCGCATTTAAAACAGGAAACTATTTTGTTGCTGTTGAGTATTTTTGTTCATGACAGAACTAGCAGACTTGTCGGAGCAGGTTAGAGCTGACTGGGCAAGACCCCCATATAAACCAACTGATAATACCTTCGATTTTGTCATGATAGTAATGTAGGCCTGAACCTTGCTAAGTCACTCACTGATAATACCTTTGATAGTATTGTAGGCCTGAACCTTGCTTAGTCAATCTCAGAAAGTCTGATTGATTGTTTGGTATAGCTGTTCCACTAGAGGAAGACATCATGTCAATTGTTAGGAAAGATGAAACAGAAAGCTCATAAACTGATTTATCATGTTTTCAACATATTGGTTAGGTTCGCAGATTCTAGAGCAACTGTGAAATTCTCTCTCTTACCTCGTTATCTTTAAATCTATGTATAATTTGACGCCAGTAATGTGCGACAGCAGTACTGTTTGAATTCTAAACACTTTCCTGGGTTTCTTCATGCCATTTCAAACAGACACGCACGTCAGGTTAGCAGTGTTCATTGATCATGGGAAATGTGAATAATGATATTGATTCTCATCTGTGGCGCCACGTAGTTGTTTTGTTTTCAACACAGATGCCTTGGGTTGGGTGCATATGCCTCTCATCCAATCACACTCTTTCTATCTCTCCACGTTTGTCTGGCTCTGTCTCTCTCTCTCTTTCTTCACCTCTCTCTCTCTCTCTCTCTCTCTCTCTCTATCTTTCTATCTATCTATCTATCGAGCGTACCTAAATTTGCTCCTTTCTATTTCTATCTGCCTTTCTTTTCCTTTCTTTCTGTCTTCTCTATCCCTCCCTGTCTTGTTTTCCCCCTCCGTCCTCTAACGCTGATTCTGCTTTCCTCCTAGCTCTTTATAACGCGGACTCAGTCATGAACAGCTTACTGGCGAAATCTCCAGCGTTCTCTTCCTCTTTAGATTCTAGAATGACTCCCTCAACATGTAACACCTTCAGGTCCATAAAGGTAATTTACAGGAGAACAAATCACAGGTTTGCCCGACCTGGCACTTCAACCATCAGAGACTTACGGGGTTTGTGTGTGTAAGACACCAGTCTCTCGGCGTCCGAATGTGAAGTCATCGTCATTAAATTGTCAAGCAGTTTCGCTCTCTGCTTGTCGAAAATTGTCTGCCCCTGACTTCGCTCGTTACTGGGTGTTTCGTCTCTCCATCATTGTGTTAATCATACTGTGTGACTGCTTGGTTGGGTTGTTTATTACCTCTTTGTCTATCTCTGCTCGCTTTCTCTTCTATTCAATTTTTTTTCATGCTCTCTCAATCAGTCTCTGTTCGACTCCCTATCAATTATTCTGTGACTATCTGGTTGGTCGAGTAACCTTCCTCCTCCTCTTCTCCTTCTCCTTCTTCTTCTTCTTCTTCTTCTTCTTCTTCTTCTTCTTCTTCTTCTTCTTCTTCTTCTTCTTCTTCTTCTTCTTCTTCTTCTTCTTCTTCTTCTTCTTCTTCTTCTTCTTCTTCTTCTTCTTATCTTCTTCTTCTTATCTTCTTCTTCTTATCTTCTTCTTCTTCTTCTTCTTCTTCCTTCTTCCTTCTTCTTCTTCTTCTTCTTCTTCTTCTTCTTCTTCTTCTTCTTCTTCTTCTTCTTCTTTTTCTAGTTGTTGTTGTTGTTGTCTTCTTCTTCTTCTTCTTCTTCTTCTTCTTCTTCTTCTTCTTCTTCTTCTTCTTCTTCTTCTTCTTCTTCTTCTTCTTCTTCTTCTCTCTCTCTCTCTCTCTCTTTCTCTCTAATTTGACTCCTGTCAGTGCACTTACACAAAGAGGCAGCAGCTGGTGACCGTTTGACTGACCCCTAATTACGTCACTGAGCTCAATGTAAACCAGTCTATGTGAAGTGGTCAACTTTCCCAGGTTTCCCTGTTTGTAGCAGGCTAGCCCAGATTTAGCGCCTGTCTCGCCTGTGTTCACTATACAGCTGGACACCTCACGCTGACCACCGGCTGTGGTCTAGAACCATGCCATACTAGCCTCAACGTCTTATTTTTGTTATAATTATGAATGTCTTCTCGTCGTATGATGACGACTTTTAAGCCCTTGACAATTCACGTCATGTAGTCTATCTTGTTCTCTTTATACCTGATGGATCCTAGTTTTATACTTTTATCTTGTATGTCGTTATATGTCGTGTGCCAATATCTCCGTCGTTTTTTATCGCTATGTTTATCATGAAGAACCAACACTGCTTGCTAAGATCATGCAGTCAGTCTGCTGTATCAAATACAGGTAAGCTGTCGATGATACAGCGCTAAATCTTGTCTACCACCTATCTTACATTTCCATTAGACATTTTTGTCTTGATCGCCTCAAGCAATTTGTGGAGCAGCACACGTCCTTGACACGGCCTATTATTTATCGTTTGTTTATTGTTTGATACAGTCAGATCACTACACGGCGATCTCAGGCTTTTTTTTTTTCAAACTGACGCCCCTGGCCCATTCGGGTGGCGGAACGGATTAGGTGAGGCCTTAAACCCTCATATCGAAGGTGAAGGAGACACTTGCGGATATCAGGGCGTGCGTTTTAACCCAACAGCCACCAGCCTGTCCAAGTTAACAGATATGCCATCTAAGTTGTTTTTTTTCCGAGGAAAAAAAAAGGGGGGAGGGGGTATTTATTTTTGCTTAGTGTTTTTAAATCCTAACCTAGCACATTAGAGCTGCTTTGATGAGACTCGAAGCTTATCCCCTGATCGCCTGGCAGGGGAACCTAGTTGGAGTTTTATAGACATGGTTGTTAACTTACCTACGAGCAGAGAGCACGAGAGAGAGAGAGAAACAGACAAAGAGACAGAGAGAGACAAACAGGCAGACAGAAAGAGAGAGAGAGAGAGAGAGAGAGAGAGAGAGAGAGAGAGACAGAGAGAGAGAGAGAGAGAGAGAGAGAGAGAGAAACAGACAAAGAGACAGAGAGAGACAAACAGGCAGACAGAAAGAGAGAGAGAGAGAGAGAGAGAGAGAGAGAGAGAGAGAGAGAGAGAGAGAGAGAGAGAGAGAGAGAGAGAGAGAGAGAGAGAGAGAGAGAGAGAGAGAGAGAGAGAGAGAGAGAGAGAGAGAGAGAGAGAGAGAGAGAGAGAGAGAGAGAGAGAGAGAGAGAGAGCTATCATGGCTTTGTAAACCGAATGGCTTCTAGTACCGTCCGTGATAAGACTACAAGTATAAGTCTATCGGGTTGTCACGCTGCAAGGTTTTTTTTAAAGCAGCTCTCTATAAACTTAGCTTGTGATGTTAGCCCTTCATCTCAGTCGGATACCCACTAAGTTGTGCGCTTAGAAAAACACTGGAGTATTAACTGGGGAGAAAATCAATCAGCTTAATACTTCACCTCGCGATGTGATGGTTCCTGGGTCAACCTTTCATGTCTGAGGTCAAACTACTTGAGCCTCAGTTGTCACGCGGCCGCCTAGAGCTCTACTAGAACTCTCCATCACAGGTTCGAATCACGCCGTCAGTATTTTGGGAGAGAGAGTATTGGGTCTCGTCTCTTTTGCTCTACTCAACGTGACAAGGGCATTTTTAATTTTGTCTTTACAATGTCTTTCATACTACCGTGTTGCGGACTGATTCTATCCGACAATCCGAGGCCAGCGCTCTGTACTGTTACAAGTCTTGCCAGGTTCTGTAACCTGATTCTTGTGTAGACCTCCGGGTTCTTGTCCTACCCTTGTCTGCCTAGAGCTGGTTTGTAATCAATCCAAGATTTACCGTGCTGTTTCTCGTTGTTCGCTCAGAATACGCTCGACGTCATCCAGTGTTTGTGTTACCCCACAACAG
Organism: Elysia crispata; assembly: GCA_033675545.1. Taxonomy (NCBI): domain Eukaryota; kingdom Metazoa; phylum Mollusca; class Gastropoda; family Plakobranchidae; genus Elysia; species Elysia crispata. Next base: position 70,685 of record JAWDGP010002698.1, on the reverse strand, counting down.
ATCATTATTCTGTCAATTGTTCGTGCACGGATCGGAAATCTCCCAGGATATAATGACATGGCTGTGCAGCATGTCCGCCTGTTGTGGTGTGCAATTTACTCTACGGTGATGCATGGCCCTACATTATTCCCAAGTACAGTGGGACACTGTTAAAACAATATTCTACAGACCTAAAATCTTTTTGTTTGAAAAAATATTTTGTAACAACCAGTGCGATTTTTTAAAGAAAAAATTATATGACAACCAAAATCAGTTTACTTTCTCCATATGATTATTTTAGTTGAAACCTTTTGGGTTTAAAAACAAAGTTTTACTGCATCATTAAAAAAAAAATTAAAAGTGAAGGAGATGATTTGAGAGAATGAAAAGCAGGCTTGAAAACTAGTGGTGCAGATTCCGAACACCCAACACAAAAGGCTACAATGATGTGGGTTTCAAGAGGCTACTTTCACAATAGGCCAAGGTTACACTGCCTTCCTGGCGATTATTCAATGAAACTCTACACACCCGTAACTTCTCTTACAGTCCCACTTAGCGATAACTTGAGGACTGGTCTAGATTAAAGTCAGTAACGATGTGTATGAATTGGGCACTTCTAGCCCATGTCTAAAGCGCAAGCTCACGATCATCGGGAAGTTGTTTTACTTACATTTATTGATACCGACTTATGTGTAAATCATGCAAAGCTTTGGTAGGGGAGAGAACCTCGTGCACTGTCCAGCCAAGTTGATCTACTAGTTTAAAATTTATCAAGCGGCCCTGGTTTATTGATGTTATCAGTACTTTGACAGCCCCCACGTCGCCAGTCAGGTCTTGGTAATAATACGGAAGGATGACTTTTGTGATTTCCTCAAGACGGTTTTGTTATGTCCAGCAAGTTGTAAAGTGTTGTACATCCCATTACTCCCTTAGAATGTTCTCCGGGTAGAACAGAATGATGTAGGTCCTGTGAATGTTGTCCAGGGGATGATGTCATACCTCGTGTTGACACGGCTGTGATAAGGATCTCAGCAGAGTGTGACCGAGTGTAAACATGGACATGGAGAGACCATTATCTCACTGGACACTCGGACTTGGGTCTTGTGGGGCTTGTATCGGGTAGGTGGGTGGAGAGAAGGAGATAGAGGGAGACCCAGAGAAACAGAGAGACACGTAGATATATATATATATATATATATATATATATATATATATATATACAGAGAGAGAGAGAGAGAGAGAGAGAGAGAGAGAGAGAGAGAGAGAGAGAGAGAGAGAGAGAGAGAGAGAGAGAGAGAGAGAGAGAAACAAAGAGAGAGTTAGTGGGACAGAGAAAAAGCGAAAGATTGATAATACGGAGAGAAAGAAAGGGAGTGACGGTGACGCATGCAGAAAGAGGGAGAGAGAGAGAGAAGGAGGGAGGAGGGAAGAGAGGGAGAGAGAGAAAAGGAGGGAGTGAAAATGACTCAAGCACAAAGAGAGAGAGAGAGAGAGAGAGAGAGAGAGAGAGAGAGAGAGAGAGAGAGAGAGAGAGAGAGAGAGAGAGAGAGAGAGAGAGAGACCCAAGCAAAGAGAGAGGGATACAGGACAGAGAGAGTGAGAGATAAAGGCAACTTGCGGTAGAGGCGCTGTTTAATCTCTATCGATTACTGAAGATCTATAAACACCCGAGACAGGTGCGGCATAGCATGTGGACCACTGTTTGTGCAGGGAGTTTAATTTGTGTGGATACTGCATGTACTGTATAATTTATTTCTATTCCTTGCTGCCTGCCTTAGTAGATGTGATTTAAACAATTTACGATAGTTGTTTATAATGATTCATTCATCACAATTTGGGCCATCAGATCTACTAAAATCGCAGGATCTTTCTAAGTCAGGGAGTATCAAGTCTTTGTTTTTGTTGGGTTAGAGTTCCCTCCTCTAAAGTCACCTCCGCCTAACTTACTTAGAATGATAGTTATTATGCAGTACATTTATGTCAGATTGAGTGTCGGATTAAGACATTAGGTTTATTGGGATTTTAGAGGTCCTTTTACTTGTAAACTGGGGTCACATTAGTTTCGCCCAACCTTCAGAAGGATATTTCTGTGATTATAAACTATCACTTTGTTTCGAAGACCCATCAAGTCTATGTTAGATGTGATTTTTTATTTATTCTTTTTTAGGCCATCCAATGCAGTTTGGCCCAACGGTTCGAGCGATGGTTGCGGTTCTAAAGCAATCTTAAGTAAAGTTACAGCTGATCAGATCGAATCTAGATTTTGTTGTGAGAGTTTAAACTTGACCCAATCTGATTTATATTTTGTTTCTGAGAGTTTAAGTTGATCAGTTCTGATATAGATCTAGTTCTATTATTAATGGATATTATTGTCCGCCATTTCAAGGGTCAGTGAGTTCGTATCAGTTCGTCACGGTTTACTTAACCAGCACTTTCTTTCTATCTTTCTATCTCCGTGTTTTCCTTTCCTTGTTCCACATCTCTTTATCTTCCTGGTGTATTTTTCATTGTTTCTATTCAATGATGTTATTTCCCTCAGCCCCACAACCTCATCATTCTCTCGTTTTTATAATTTCTCCACCTGATTTTCTTTTCTTCTTCTTCTTCTTCTTTTTTTTTTTGCTTTCATTCCACCAGCATCTTCTTCTTTCTGTACCCCCATCATCCTAGTCGGCACCTCCCAGTTCATCCACCCCTAGCTTAGAAAACAATAGCATCAGCATCTCCTACCCCCCTCCCCCTATCTTTCTCTTAATGCGACCTCTCCTCGATTTTTCCTTTCCAAGATGGCACGTGGACAATTTGTATTGAAGTTTTGAGTCGTAGGAAAAGAATCACGTTTACTTATAGAATAGTTGATATCCAGATACTTTCTTCATGCAAACACAGTCCGATTCCTGTCACGATTTCTCGATGACACGGCGACAAATTTTAAGGGATTTACCCAACACGTTTTGTAACCGCATGCACCGACCTCGAGCAAATAAATTATTGTGAACGAGCGTTGCTCCACCATAATGGCAGCGATTTCGAACCCATAACTCTCGGATCAATAGACGTAACTACTGCGCAAATTATCCTGCCATTACCAAGATCTGGTGCATGGTTTCTGGCATCCGGCAGATCCTGACTCAGCGAAACACACAGACCGTCTGAGGTTGTTTGGGTCGTTGTGAGTGAGCAGTCTTCTGAGCGACAGTAACTGTTGTCTTTAAAAGGGCAAAGGCTAGACCTTTGGAATGTGGGACTTTGAATTACTAAAAATCCTGGTATTGGACATTTCCAGTAGGGTATCAAGTCAGGTTTGAGTTTGTCAAACAACATTACCCGAATAGAGGCGATTATAAGGTCGAACTGCGTGAAATCCGATATTCTCAGAAATGTTCAAGCGAACTCCAGAGTCTCTCTCTCTCTCTCTCTCTCTCTCTCTCTCTCTCTCTCTCTCTCACACACACACACACACACTCTCTCTCTGTCTCCTCTCCGTCTTTCTCTGCCAGCCTCTGTCTCTGTCTGTCTGTCTGTCTTTCTCTCTATCATTTTCTCTGTCTCCCTCTCTCTGTGTGTCTCTCTATCTCTCTCATCTCTCTCTCTCTCTCTCTCTCTCTCTCTCTCTCTCTCTCTCTCTACTATTGAAACACCAGGATCTAACCCTACCTGTCCGATGTGTTTCAAGTTGAAGGGAGGCTACTGAAAATCCTATCGAGCCTGTGTACCTGGTCACCTGTGATTATTCATTGATGAACCCCTCCTGATGAAGGTCTCTCTCACACACTCTACGAGGTGTTGCCCGTGTGGTTCCCGGGGTACCCTCATGCCTAGAGATCCTCTAGACTTGTTTCTCCCGCCTCACCGACGCAGGAAGAAAATCGCAATGTAAAACAATTCTCCACCAGTCTGCCATGGCCAGTTCCATACTTGCAAACTGTTTCTTTTTCTACATAATATTATGTAGCATCTGCCTCTGATATCACCGTTTATGGTGGAAAGGATATAGCTTATGGTGGAAATGCTGGATTCAGCCTTCTAAGTCATTAGAGGTTTTACTGATGATGTAAAGAAAGCTTTCTTATCGGCAGGAAAATGGTTACTAACTGCCAACATTTTATCGCAGTTTTTTTTGTGTTTTTTTTTGAAAGACGGAACCGATTGGAGCCATGAACCTGTCATTCCTGTTAGTAAACTAGGAGCACCGGTGGCGGTGGGGTAAGAACATACGCCCTGATGAGTTGGCTGAGCAGATTTGACCCTCGCACTTACGTGGGTGAGTTTGCGAACATATCTATTCAGTTCTCAACTACATATCCTCGAAACGGACTTTTTTTTGTTATACTTGTAGATTAAAGGCCTGCAAGATCACATTATTCTGAACTGCGTTCATCAAACAAACAAGCCTACGGTAGATTCCTCTAGTGAGACAACATCTTTTAAAGATTACAGAAAGTCCAGCACAAAAATTTACCTGTTCGTGTATTCCATCGAAACAATAGAATTATGGTACACTGACTGTTTTCCTCCGTACAACACTGAGACGTGATCTGATACATATAACAACTTTGACTGTTTTTCTCCGCACAACACTGAGAAATGATCTGATACACATAATACCTTTGAGTGTTTTCCTCCGTACAACACTGAGACGTCATCTGATACACATAATACCTTTGAGTGTTTTCCTCCGTACAACACTGAGAGATGATCTGATACATATAACAACTTTGACTGTTTTCCTCCGTACAACACTGAGAAATGATCTGATACACATAATACCTTTGAGTGTTTTCCTCCGTACAACACTGAGACGTCATCTGATACACATAATACCTTTGAGTGTTTTCCTCCGTACAACACTGAGACGTGATCTGATACACATAATACCTTTGAGTGTTTTCCTCCGTACAACACTGAGAAATGATCTGATACACATAATACCTTTGAGTGTTTTCCTCCGTACAACACTGAGAGATGATCTGATACACATAATACCTTTGAGTGTTTTCCTCCGTACAACACTGAGAAATGATCTGATACACATAATACCTTTGAGTGTTTTCCTCCGTACAACACTGAGAGATGATCTGATACACATAATACCTTTGAGTGTTTTCCTCCGTACAACACTGAGAGATGATCTGATACATATAACAACTTTGACTGTTTTCCTCCGTACAACACTGAGACGTGATCTGATACATATAACAACTTTGACTGTTTTCCTCCGTACAACACTGAGACGTGATCTGATACATATAACAACTTTGACTGTTTTCCTCCGTACAACACTGAGACGTGATCTGATACATATGACAACTTTGACTGTTTTCCCCTGCACAACACTGAGACTTCGGAGACGTTTTATAGTTGAGAATTACCGTGACTTATACGTTAAGGACATAAAACAGTTTTAAAATGTGGGACTGGGAAAGACTTAGGAGACGATAAATAAATAGAAATACTTAAAACGTTTCTGAACCATGGAAGAGAGAGTCACCTGTTGTTAGCAGACTCTGACAGATAAGAATGTCTATGAAGTTTGCTGCTTGCCGCTGTTGGAGATCCATACTTGATAACCAGGCTCCGCCTGCCGATGACTCTTGGTTACCGGATCGTGACTCGTGGATCACTGACTCGCTGACTCTGTGACACGATCTTGACATTACACCTCTGCGGGAACCGGACACGATTTTCTCAAATATCGAAATGATG